>JACJUM010003317.1:255584-269705 GCA_020976665.1 Heortia vitessoides | reverse complement strand
GATTTTGAACTCTCTCAGTGGCGTTTATTCATTGATTCTTCGAAGGCAAGTCTAAAAGCAGTTTTATTGCATAATGGAAATATGCTTCCGTCTGTACCTGTGGCCCATGCTTCAAATATGAAAGAAATCTATGAAAATATGAAACTTTTACTTGAAAAAATAGTAACATAATAAAACAGTACATATTCCTTCAAAATTTGGACTCCAGCCTGGTAATACAAAGTTTTGCTGCTTTTTTTGTTAATGGGATAGCCGAGACAGAACTAATAAAACTAAATATATAAAAAACATGGCCTACGCGTGCACCGTTAGTACCTGGTCAAGAAAATGTTGTAGAGACAAAAAATGTGCTTTTAATAAAAAAAATTGTGAAGAGAATGGATCGCAGTGGGAATGGATTTTTGTACCTAAAAGAAAAATTCCCTAAAATAAGTGATGCAAAAAAAAGATTCAACATTTGAAGAAAAATTAAGCGGTTTAGAAAAATGTGCATGGAACGCATTTAAAAATGTTGCAAATTTTTTGGGCAACCACAAGAGTGACAGCTCTAGAGAGTTGGTTGGCGACCTCTGTTAGCGAGATCTGTATGTTTTCTTAATATTTTAAATTACTTAATAGAATAAAATCCTCAGCTAGCAAATTTTTTTTAACTGTTTATTTTTTTTACAATCCCCAATTAAAGTAAAAAATATCAAAAAAGTCCGTGTGGCACGAAAAAGTTTAAATTTTGTTAACCAGTGTTATCAAACAAACCAATAGTAACATTTGAAACATTGCTTAGGTGGCCGTTTTTGTGCAATTGGTGTATAGATATAGTATAGATCCTTTTAAAAACTTATTTCGCATCGTATCGAGTAATCGGCGACTTCGATGCCGCCACTTGACGGTTACTGTATCTATTTCTTGCACGCGACGGGCAGTTCCCTCTCTCATAATGGCGCGCGCAATTCTCCGCAAATGAGCACGAATTCCGCGGCCGTAGACGTCTCCGGCGTTTTAGGAAATGTAAATATTTTGAGTATTCATTTCGAAAATTATATACAATCCGCAAAAATACCCAAATTATAAGATTACCGTGAAAATCGCAGTCTCCCTCGACCTCTTACAGGCACAACACGATCACTAACACAGTACGATCACTAACACAGCACGATCACGAACACAGCACATGGAATCTTACTATAGAGCAGGACACCGCGTTCGACGGCGAATGCGTGCAATCACGGCCCCTACGAGCGATAACTGACTCCGTCCTTCTTTTTTGCTGTCACATGAATCCCCTCCAACTCGGGCCCGGGCCGAGCTGGAGCGGCGCACTCGCGCGCACGCCCCCCACCACCCGTCTACGCGCCCCGCCTCGGACCTCTCGTCTATGAGATTTTTTCGATGGCGCTGGAATTGACGTCTGAGTAGGCCAATGAAAATGAAAGTAAAAATAAATAAATAAAATATATTGAATAACATTCCGTGTTGAGTCGCCGACTCTGCCATCGAACGCGTCCACGGGCGGTGGATAGGGGAATGCTTCTCAGATACCTTAAGTCGAGGAAGGCCCGGCCTAAGGGATCTCACCCGATTAAAAAGACAATCGTCGTGTGGATCAGTTGACCTTTTTATGAAATGGCGGAAATATAAAACAGATTACCCCAGGAGGGTACCGTAAAATACGAAGAATTCCTCCCTGGGCAGTGTCCTGCTCTGGAGGCGGGACAATATTCAGGCTGCCCCTCGGGTTCCGGGGGGGATTTGCGCTTTATGAAATCGACGACAGAATCAAATGCATAGCCTAGGGAATACCCCAAGGCCTATTTACCAACAGACAAAGATCAGATTCTTTCAGCAACCTACCACACACTAAGGATATATAAAATTTACCTTAATCGGAACAAGACCAACCTGATAACACTCACTGGGCGCTCACTTGTGAAAATGGCGAACAGGAAAATTAAACTGAAATAACAAATAAGAAGCGCCCCAGGTCGAGTCCAGAAATGCCAAACAGGTACAAACAAACAAAACTAAGCTCTTTTTGGCCGAGTCAAACAATAAAAACTTCAAACACGTTTGCTGAACTAGAAGTGGACGAAGATAACCCTATAAAAGACACCTCCAGATAGCCCAGATCGCCTCCTATACTTGTAGACAAGGAGGCGAACATACAACCCCTAATAAATTTACTTAATGCACATATGTGTATAACTTAATGCATATACGTGAAAACAATACAATAAAGGTGTTACAAAACGATAAAGTTAAAATTCACATACACCTCAAATCTATCCTATAATAGTAAAACTGTTACAAGAAAAGGACACAGACCCAAAAATTAACGAAGTTTCAAAGTTGTTCTAAAAAACATACACCCGACAAATAAATTATAAATTAGATGAGATAAAAACATAGCTGCTTGAACAACGACATACAGTTACAAATATTTGGAACATTAAACTGTGTCTAAAATACCTGTAATTAGGGTGTCCCTTATATGGAAAAAAAAAAATTTTTTTAGTATTTTGAAAGGCATACCCTCTATTTTTTTTATAAATGCTAAAACGTACTTAAATATGAAATTTCATATTTGTAGCATGATTGCAACCCATGCCGACCGAGCTCTAAAGTTTAGTGAAAAAATGTGTTTTGGCTTGACATTTTGGTTTGATCCAAAACCAATTAACATGCAACAAATAAGGTAATTATGAGTAAAAATAAGATGAACTTAAACTTTTATTTAAATACAAATAATAATAATAATTAATTAGGGTAACTTCTCTTTAGTGTAGTTTTTTTACAGTCTGGGTACAGATTTCTATGTTCCTGAACACAACGCAACAAAAACTGTTTTTGCTCTTCTTCAGACGTGATAAGTCCATTAAAATCTTGCACTAATTTAACAGCTCTTTCAGCAGTGTCATTTACGACCTTTAAACGATTTATTTGTCTTCTAGCTTCCAAAAAACTAGGATTATCACCCCAAGAAGTTACATCTTCCCGAAGAAAACTATCGTCGATCTGCAGTCGAGATAGAAATTGTTCTTTGAGTCACGAAATCATCCAGCGTCATATCTGAAAAAAAGAAAAAACAGTTTACAGTTTAAATAAATAAAAACTAATCAAACACGAAACTTTAATAAAAGAAACAAGAAAATACTTACCAAACAATTTTGCGTAATTTCTTCCTTCGATGGGACATAGCGTTTAGAGGAATCTGAACGTTCGTCTCTGTTTAAATTATTAATCATTTTTGTCTTAGTTTTTAAATCAACTCCTTCATCAAAGAGTGATAACATGACTGTTTCTTCACACAAATACCATAAATGATGAACAAACTTGCTTATGGATGCCTTGGAACTTTTCGCGTCTACTTTTTCATATTCTTTTAGAGCTTTTAAAAAGCACAAGTCTTGGTTAGGTGCTTTAATTGCCACCGTGCATTCGAGCCAAGGTTTAGTATACAAGGTGACGATAAATAAGCAAACATCTTGTAGAGCATTTTTGTCCTTTGCAGTAATTTTAAGTTGCGATTGAAGCAAACATATTTTGATAGAATAGATCGCTCTCGCCATCCATCGCGCTTGATGCAAAGCTCCGGGGGGCCTGAGTTTTAGTTTATTCTCTGTATCTCCTCCTAAGAACACAATGCATAGCTCAACCAATTCGCGGTAATCGTCTCTAATAAAAGGTTTTTCCAGTTCAGTCTTATAAAAAGTTAACAAAGATGTAATGGTTGTCTCAGCAATGTGTGCTTTAATGAAATTCAGAGGTGGCTCAATGTTTCGGGTGTTAATATTTTTCCAAGTATCTCTTAACTTTTTGAAAATTGGAATGTTTGGGCTACTCGTAATTTGCTTTACTTTGGTTTCAAAGACAGCTTTAAGAACCAACTCATAAATATGATGACGACAAGCAAAAACCAGCAATTCCCTTTCTAAAGTCTGCTACAAAATAGCACAAGCTCCACTGAAACGGCCAGTATATGAAGCTGTTGTATCGCAGCACATTATCTGTACTTTATCATGGAGGTTCCAGTCAAAGAGTGCAGTTGAAATGGCTTTAGCTTGATGTTTTCCAGAAGAACTCTCTAATTTTGGGACTGCAAGAAGCTGTTCTCTATCGTCAAATGAAGCAACAATTGGCAAGCGTTCTTCTTTTGAACTTCGCACATCCAATCCAGGTAATAGTTTTCCATCCCAATGTACTGTGACTACATCGGGCAAATTATTCTGGAAGTCAGTTTTTATTGCTTCTGCCCTGGATTTTCTCGCCTGAGTACGAAGTCGCCGAATCGAGGATTTGTTAACAGGGAAATCATCGCTGTTCAAACCAAGCGCTTCTACAACCGCATCGAGAATGTAAACTGAGTCTCTTATGCTTAGTTGGCATCGATCTAAAGCTGCTACCAGTTTAGGAGTTAAGAAACTTTTCGTGCCTCTTTTAGAACTTTTTTCAGGGCAAGGAATCTGAGTATTAAGCTCAGAGTTCGATATCTGTTCCTCATCCGAATTCTCAAAACAGTCCAAGCTATCTATCGAAGAAGTAGATGCAACAGCCAATATATATAGATAATATAAATAGCCAGCCTCTTCTTTCAATCGTCTTTGTCTAACTCGTTCTTCTTTTCCGCCAATTTTTTGTCAATTCCACCTAAGCATCCCGGTCGACCTGCTTCTCTCTGTTTCCTTAAAAATTCTTTGTCTTCCTCTATCTTCATTCGTTCGAAGGCATCAGCATGTGCAATATCAGATAAGTTATCAAGGTCTTTTACAAAAATATTTTCGCGGTTCTTGAACGTCACCTGAGTTTTCTTACAGTTTTTTTGCAGCTCCCTCCAAACATGATATAAATCAACAAGTTTCTTCACGCAGTTAAAAAATGCCTTCGTAGGAATTTTGGCTTTTTCCCAAAATATAATGCACTCCCTTATAACAAGATTCGCACTTTCACTAACAGTCAGCTTGACTTCACGGATATTGTAAAATAAAACGGTGAGAACTTGTCGATTAGATGGTAATTTTGCACCATTTATCCGGTGGCTTGGCAGTCCGATAAGGTAAATATTTTGTTTATCACTTCGTAATTCCACAGACATCTTCGCACAATAAACAACTCTAATAATGTTTGAAACCACGTATGAAACGACAATTGAAACTCGCAGTAACAAGTCGCAGCGCTGCACCCGGACAACTTGTATGGACAAGTTAAAAACTCAAGTCGGCACGGGTTATCGTTAATGAATCGGGCTAATATTTATTTCTAGACTATATTAGGTCAATACGAAAGTTTTTAGAGGGTATGCGTAAAAATATATTGAAATTGAAATTTAAGGGACACCCTAACTGTATTAATTTAATAATTTTATTGCATCATTCTTTATGAATTCATCATGCAGACCTGTACGTACCAAATATTTGCACATCGATTTGCACTCGGCACTATTCCCTAATTTGTAATATTTTATTATAATATGTGTCTTCATTTTATATTGATTAGCTATAGAACTCACTCTTTGTATAACTGTTAAACGAACCACATAAAATATATTAATCAAAGATTGTGTTCGTGTTTTCAACTCAAAAGAATACCTACTTACATGATCGACTAAAAAACCCTTGCCAATATTTACTGTAGAACTTGAGCCAAAAGTCAACAATAAGTTAGTTTATAATATAAAAAGGCTTCTAAATTGTAACGTTTACTTCGAACCACGACGTTCAAAACGCGAAATACAGCAATGTTCCAATAGGCATGATGACAGTAATAAAGAATCAAAAAAATATTGTGATTAATAATTGTTTCGATAAAATAAAATTAATAAATACTGCAAGCGTTTTATTAGTTAATTTCTGATGTTTTCATTATTTTTTTAAAGAAAAAAAATACCGACGGATCATTAACCATGGAACAAGGTTTTCAGAAGGCAAATAGTTCTAATTTGCTCAGATTTTTGCTCATCTAAATTTAGAAATGTAAATATGTATTACACTATGTATTATTATTTTGACTCGAAAGAAACCTATTGGTAACATTTAAGTTTAAGTTATTATTTTGGTTAGGTCTCTAACGCTCAGCCATAGAAAACCCTAATTTTTTACTATAAATATAAGTTTTATAAAACTAATTTCATAAATTTTATTTATTTCAGGTCCTCGCGAGCTTCTTATGGAGATGATGCCATATGTTACGTTTAACTGAAACGTGAAAGGAAACTTAACACTGAAAAAGTACAATTTGCCCAGAACACAAAGTCTGCTGTATGCAGTGACATTGACAGACGACGAAGACGAAGAAAAGGTCACCTCTGTCCAGTGCCACGATTGTGTTGCCGCTTAAGGAGGCTGCAAACATGCCATAGCGCTCCTCATGTGGGTCCATCGCAGGAGTGAAGAACATCATGTACTGAAGTACAATGTTACTGTTACTGGCTGAAGTTGGTACAACTTGAAAAGGTATTACTTCAAAGAAATAATCTAATGCTATCCTGTAAGATAACCACACAGTTCTTGATAAATTTTTAGAAGTCGGCAAAAAGCGGAAAATTTTTTAAACTGTGAGTTAATGTAGTACCAATCTGAATATATTTGTAGTGACATACATAGTGCCTCAATGCATCAACTTGTTTTAAAATATAAAGAGAAATGCTGTGACATGTTTTTAGATAAAATTTATTTAAGTGTGGATATCATAAATAAAATTGAACATACAACGAGAGACCAATTCAAAAATAGCCTTTGGTACGAACTGAGGTATGGGCGGATTAATGCTTCTAGGGCTTATGAAGTCAGCAAGTGCCAAAAAAGTGATGGATCTTTAATATCACTTATCATGGGAGGGAAAATTCCAGACACCCCTGCTATAAAACGTGGTAGAAATTTAGAGGATAAAGATCGTGGAAGCGTTGCTGTGAAATTGGGGAAGAAAATTAAAACTTATGGAATAACTATCCAATGATTGCGGGGGGCTTGAATAGCAAGCACACGGCGTGGAACTCTGCGTATTGTTGCAGAGAGGGCAGGACGCTACTCTGAGCCGCGGAGGACCACGGCTTCACCGTGAGCGACCTAGAGGTGCCCACGCACTATCTAGACAACCCTTTACACGCCCACGACGTAATCGACATCGTGATCCACAAAGGCCTGGACAGCGTGTTGAAGCAGGAGGCCCTCCTCGAGAACCTCCAATCTGATCATCTCCCGGTGCTAGTGGTAATTGATAGAAGACCGACCACCGCCACCGGCTGCACGCCAAACCATAGATTGGAAGGCGTTCAGTTCTGCCATGCATTCGAACACCCCTACGCTACCAATTACCACCTCTGAGGACATTGAGCTGCTCGCCAATGCACTCACCACCTTCCCCGCGAGGGGCAATACAGTAGGGAGACCGTCAACCGCGAAAACGCAAACTTCGACTCCGCGCTCGGCCCCGCCTCCGACCCAGCCCCCGATTACTGGTCTAGGTTTCTCGCCGGAGGACCTAGACGAGCTAATGGCCTTCTCGGCCGGGGTCGCACCTTTCATCGAAGAGATACCGCTCCTCCTAAGTAAATTCGCCGAAGCGAAAACACGTAAAATCCGTGGCCCAATCGCAGTGGGCACTAATGCAGGCGTCGATGAAGCATCCGGCTCTAATTAAGACCCTGGCCTCCTCTCTATTTGCCGTTTGGCGATGACCGGTCATCGCTCCGTCACCATAGCGTCAGCGTATTTGTCCCCGTCGGGGAAGCTAACAGAGGCGGATCTCGCAGCGCTGTTTGCTCTTGACGAAGCCGTCATTTTTGCCGGCGACTTCAATAGCAAGCATATACGGTTCGGTTGCGTATCCTCTACCCCAAACGGTACGAGGATGTGCGACCTTCCCGATAAGTTCGACTTCGTCGTGGTGGATCCACTGGCGCCGACGCACTATCCCAAACAGGCCAATCACAGGCCGGATATACTCGACATGGCGCTTCTAAAGAATGTGGCATTGACGCTGCATTCTATAGAAATGATCTATGACTTGTCGTCCGACCATAATATGCCGGTTAAACTACTACTAGGTCCCCCCGTAGGTTCGGCTCCGGAGACGGTGCCAGTGGTGGACTGGAGGAAGCTCGGGAAAACACTCGCAGCTACCGACGCTCCCCTATTGAAATCTATTCCGGAAACGATCGAAACAAGGCAGGATAGACACCGCGATCGAAGCTCGTAACGAGTCACTTGACGGACGCCGTCAGGGGTGCGTCCAAGCAGGTTCCGGCGATGAGAAATCGTCGTCTGATCTTGCCCGAGGATGTCAAGGAACTCATTAGAGATAAAAAAAAAGCCGCTATGCGGGCCTACGCCGTCTACCGCACCGAGGAAAAACGCCTTCACATGCGCTCCCTTCAGTACGCTGTAAGGGCGCGCATTAAGGAAGTGCGGAATTCCCGGTGGGGCGATCTACTCGAAAAACTCTCGCCGTCTGACCAAGTATATTGGAAGCTGGCGAGATACCTCAAGTCAGACAAGACGGCGAACATGCCCGCCCTCAATCGCACGGCTACGTCTGCGCCCGCTCCTACGCCTGCGCCCGCGCCCGCGCCCGTGATCGCCCCCGCGACCGCCGCCGCCGCCGCCACCGCCGTCGCGTTCACAGACGTCGAAAAAGCCGAATGCCTAGCGGAGAGCTTAGAATTGCAGTGCTCGGTTAGCACGCTCGTTACAAATCAGTCCTTCGTTCAGTATGTCGACGACGAAGTCGAAAAATTAGAACACGCGCCGCCGACGGCACCGCCGCTAGACCCGATCACGCCAGTTGAGGTCCGTGACGTCATTCGCGATCTCAAAGTAAACAAAGCCCCCGGTTCGGACGGAATAACAAATCGCGTCCTGCGTATTGTCCCCGCCTATATTATTTGCCTGCTTGTGACAATTTTCAATGCGGCCATGTCCAACTGCGTGTTTCCCGACGCGTGGAAGGACGCCGTCGTCATTGGCATCCACAAGCCCGGTAAAGACCCACGAAATCCCACTTCCTACAGGCCCATTAGCTTGCTCAATTCCTTGGCCAAGTTATATGAGCGCCTCATTTGTACGCGTATGCGAGGGTTCGTCTACGATAACGGCCTTATGGCAGACGAACAGTTCGGCTTTCGCAACCGACACTCGTGTGTACACCAACTGCACCGCCTCACGGAACATGTCCTTTCGCGCCTCAACGAACGACGCCGACCGCAAGGGACGACGGCGTTGTTCTTTGACGTCGCGAAAGCTTTCGACAAAGTCTGGCACAACGGCCTTGTGTTCAAACTCCACTTTCAGGGAGTGCCGGACAGACTCTGTCTCATTATCAAAGATTTTCTCTCGAACCGATCATTCAGGTATCGCGTCGAGGGTTCCTACTCCAGCAGACACCCCATTTCAGCCGGCGTCCCCCAAGGATCCGTGCTCTCTCCGCTCCTATTCGCGCTCTACGCGAACGATATGCCCAGGTCCCCGGGCGTGGAGCTAGCCCTGTTCGCGGACTCCCTCAGTTACAAACGCCTCCAACGCGCGGTCAATGTACTCGGCGAATGGTTTCGCAAGTGGCGTGTCGAAATAAACCCCGAGAAAAGTGCAGTCGTGCATTTCTCGAGGTCAAGTCGGCACGGTGCGAACAGTATGCGCCGCGAAGTGGGGGCGTACAAACTGTTCGATCGACCCATCCCCTGGGTAAATAAAGTGCAAAGACCCCTCCTCAGATTAGATGGCTACTCGAGATACCACGCGGAAGACCGCGCTGCGATTTTCGCCGAACACCTGTGACGACGTAGAACACGTCGAGACGGTGACCCGGTACCTTCGAGAGTACCTCGCCGTACCCATAGCGGCAGATGAAGACCCCGTCGTCTTCACGCCCGGGCTGGTCAGCAGAACAATAAACAGATTGAAACCCAAGAAAGCACCTGGCCTCAATAATATCACCTGCAACATGCTGCTACACCTTCCCCCGCGAAGCATCTCCACACTAACTCGCCTTTTTAACGGCATCAACCGCACAGGCCACTTCCCACAACCCTAGAAACGGGAGGGCTAATCATGCTGCCCAAGCCCGGGAAGAACGTACTCAAGCCCGAGAGTTAAGGTCCTATCACACTGCTGCCAACGGTATCCAAGGAGCATGAGAAATTGCTGCTTCTATACCTAGGACCGAACATAAGACCGAGGGAGGAGCAGTACGGATTTCGGACAGAGCACTCCACCTCAATGCAACTATCGAGAGTGCTCCATGACGATGGCCTTCAACAAGAAAGAATACACCGCTACAGTACTCCTCGACATGAAGAAGGCATTTGATAAGGTGTGGCACCAGGGTCTGCTATACAAATTGTCAACGTCACAAACACCCCGTCGGATCACACGAGTGGTAGCTTCCTTCCTCGATAAAAGATATTTTCGAGTGAAGGTGGAAAACGTTCAATCAACAGAACGAGTACCTCAGGGCAGCTGCATCTCGCCCGCGCTGTACAGCCTGTACACGGACGACATACCAGTAGGAGAAGGCACACACCTAGCATTATACGGAGACTGCAGGTAAACGTAACCAAGACTCAGGCTGCAGTCATTTGCTGTTGACGTCAACTCCCGAAAGCTAATGGGGCAAGAAATCACGTGGTCCCACACGGTCAAGTACCTGGGGATCATAATAGACGGCCACCTTAGCATGAAGCTCCACACCGAAGTGATAAAAAAGATCAGGTCGGTCGCGCATCAACTCCGCCCGGTATTCGCCTCCTAACTCCCGCTCAGAACGAAGCTGGGAGTTTACAAGACATATGTTCGACCTCACCTAACATATGCAGCCCCGGCGTGGTATGCACTAATCAACAATGCCGGATCAACAAAGGCCGCCTTCAATCACAGCAGTCCCGCGTTCTACGCACAATCGTCGAGGCACCACGCATGGTGCGAAACTCGACGATACACCGGGACCTGAAAACAGAATACATAGAAGAATTCATCCGCAGACTGTCGAGCGCGATGTTCGCGCGCGCCGACGGCGCCTCCCAGGCGAACCCGCACCTGCGCAGCACAGCGCCGCTGCACGCCAGACCACTAGACACCAAGGCCTACCAGCAGGAATTCGCGGCCGGTGAGGTCGAGCAAGATCCGGACACAAGCCCGAGACCGCAACCCCCTGAAGGAAATCAATGAAGAAATCAATTCCCTGATGAGGACGACCCTGCTAAGACCTGGATGACCCTAGCCAAGAGTGGTGGGTCAACATGAACAAGCCAGCCCTTACAAAACCGTCCCCAGGAGTCTGCATAGCGCGTTCAAACAAACACGTAACGCCTAGAAATCACACGCAGAAAAGAAGCCGCTAAAGATTGTGTTTAATAATACAATTTGTTTACAACAAATTGTATTATTAAACACAATACAATTTGCATTGTATTCAACTTAACACCACAAGAAACCTGCGTAGAAAAAGTCATAACAGATGGCGGTAGAGGAAAATAATTTTTTCTCCGCAACCCGATGACCCGCCGATATTTATCGGCGGCGTTTATAAACCGCGAAAAAGGCGCGAAGCGCTGGAACATACTGGCCAACAAACCGGAAGAGTATCCCGGACCTTATGGACTTCTGCGTGACAAGGGGAATCGCGGATAAGAACATATCAGCAAAGTCGTGTTTGGAACTATCATCAGCCCATACACCAGTGATCATAACTCGAAAAAGATGCCAGGATGACGGAGAAACTATGTCGACTTCATAGCTACAAAACAAACTGGCTCATACCGCAGCCTAGTGTCCTCTACAATCGACACCAAACTGCCACTCAAAACAGACGAAGATATCATGGCTGCCGTTGAACATTTTAATAATGGCATTCAACAATTGTCATGGGAAGCAACTCCTGACCAAATGCATTCAAGTTCTGAATCTTGTCCTCAAACTATAAGAGATATGATTGCTGAAAAACGCTTCGTTAGAAAGACCTGGCAGCGGACAAAACATCCTGAAGATCATAGAAAGCTAAATAACATCATATCAAAATTGAAACAAGTACTGGTAGATTACAAAAACTCAGGCGTTACAAATACATTACCAATCTAGATGCTACGCGGGCAACTGACTATTCCCTATGGAAAGCTACTAAGAAATTAAAGCAACCTAAGTTTTACTCGTCACCCATACGTCGCCCAGTTGACTCGTGGGCAAACAGTGACTTTGAAAAAGGTAAAACATTTGCCTCACACTTAAAAGGGGTGTTTAAGCCGAATAACAACGAAGAACCAATAGACAGCCAACAGAATTGCTAAATCTTTGGCTACAGCTTATCAGCTCGATCTTCTTCTAGACAGATTTACTAAGTCCGAGGTACGTAACACTATGCTAAAACTAGACCAACACAAAGCACCAGGCTATGATCGTATAACTGCCAAGGTCCTAAGAGAGTTACCGGAGGAGGGTATCGTTTTGCAAACTCAGATATACAACGCCATATTGAGAAGAAACTTTATACCGCCACGGTGGAAGATCGCACATAACATGATGATACTAAAGCTGGGAAAAAGCGCTGAGGAACTGAAATCTTACCGTCAAATAAGTCTGCTGCCAACAACTCAAAGGTGTTAGAGATTTTGTTCTTGGGAAGAATGAACCCTATACTCAAGGAAACAAAGCTGATACGGAACCATCAATTCGGATTCCGACGTGGTTACGGTACAATTAAGCAAATACACAAAAAACTTGTGGATAGTATACACAATTGCTTCGAAAATAAAGAATACTGCTCTGCGGCATTCTTAGATATCTCACTGGCTTTCGACCGAATGTGGCTTGAGGGACTTCTATACAAAATAAAGGAAATGCTTCCAATTAATATATTTTTGTTTTTGAAATCCTATTTGCATAAACGTCGCTATTTCAGGCTCAGATTTACAAGGTGCATCGGATTTACAAGAAATTCATGCTGGAGTTCCTCAGGGCAGTGGGCCCCGCATTGTACTAACTGTTTACGTCTAATTTACCAGTAATTGAATGTGCAAAAGTTACCTAAGGTACCTTTGCTGATGATACGGCTATTCTCGCTTTCAACAAAGAGGCAACTAAAGCAAGTGACCTTCTTACCAGTGACCAAATTAGCCTGGACAACATCTCATCAAGGAAGCCTGGAAAAAATATAAATTTACCAAGCGCAAAGCCCTTAGCTTACGACACAGGAAATACTACAAAGATTTCAGTCTAAAATCTTCATAATAATAACCACTAGGCTTGGTATATGACCAATGAGAGATTGCACCATGATTTACAAATTCCCACAATCAAAGGAGAAATTATGAAAGTGATGCTCAAATACAAAGATCGACTTCTAAACCATGTCAATAAACTTGCTGTAGACCTGATGATAACGAAAACTACGTTTTGAAGACTAAAAAGAAAATCGCCTTTGGAATAAGTCCAAAGCCGTGACTCAAAAAGGCATGGACATGTGACACCATAAGTGTTTGTTCTGACCTACCCATTGCGTGGCCAGGTCACTGGATTTGGAGCACAAACAGCTACTGCAAATTGATACAAGTATTGCTGAATGAAGAAAGGTGACAGATTGCAGTAAATAACCCTTGGGAAAATATAGATTAATAATAAGTATATTTTTAGATGACTTTAATATTTATTTATAGAAATTCAAAGCACACTATCACTATCTATGGTCGACGAATATTATCCAAGACATCGTTTTTTTTTAATTAAAGAAATCTTTATCTTTGAAGATTATAGAAAAAAATATGATCACTAATAATTTTACATAAACACATATATTTTCCATAGTTATAAATTTTCAAAGAAAAACAATAATTATATGTCTCCGTTCTGACGATTGTGCCAAAGCTATCTATTACTATTCTATAAAATATATCTACAGAAATATTTTAAAGAACCGCCAAATCGGGCAATCTTGTACACAAATTCATATACAGCTAATATTTTATTTTTGCAACCATAATAAGAAATAAGGAATTTCGGATCACTAACTAAGCCGACGTCAACTCGAACAATAGGAACATCAACGTCAACATATTAATCGTAATAAAAGAACGGAGCACTGCAATACAAGTACGCACCGATCCCGGGCGCGCGGATCTTGGGCGGCTTGGGCGGCTTGGGCGGCTTG
>JACJUM010003317.1:199364-227261 GCA_020976665.1 Heortia vitessoides | reverse complement strand
AGCTTAAAGATTTTGTGTTATAGATATCAGGCAACAGAGGTATCACAAATATAATAAATACGATTCATTTAAAAAACACCCAGCCACAGAAGTAATTCAAATATTCATCACATAAATATCCGCTCGGAGCGGATCGAACCTACGACCCTTGGCGCACAAGATAGTTTCTATATAACAACAATCTCGACGGTCATCTGACGTTTTGTAAAAACCCGGACGACTCTTTAAACTGAATATCGTGCGGGTTCATTCCCCGAGCCCTCCAAAAAAAAACCGGCGGTGACAAAGGCTGCACAACACCGAGTGTGGAGGAGTGCAGGGCGTCGGCTCACCGGGCGCGGGAGCGGGCGCGGGCGCGAGCGGGCGCCGGCCGGGCTGCGCGTACTCCCAGCGCAGCGAGCGGCCGCCCACCGACACCACGTCCCCGTGCCGCAGCGCCGCCACGCTCACCGCGCGCCCGTTCACGTGTGTCTCGCCCTCGCCCACGTTGCGGACCACGGTCTGCGAACAGTACACACTTTAACAGGACCTGCAAGGCTGGGCCTTCTCCTGGACGGTTGGCCTCGCTCTCGCCTGCGCGACCGAGGCGAGAGCGAGCGGCCACGACAGAGAGATGATTATCATGGAGTAATATTATCATTTAGTTTAAGAATATTAGAGCTTGCGATTGTCATCACACCTACCCAGTGTGGCAATTATGGGTAAAAATCCCCCTATCTTGAGCAGCCCTATTTCACCCCCATGGTTTTATTAGTAAAGAGATTAAATGAACTACCTAAGAGATGGTAAAATGAATAGATAACAATGATAAATATTTTGATTAATCAAATATATTATACTCCTGTCCAAAATGCTAATTTCATATGAAAGGATCTAATACAAATTCTCCTCTTGCACTTTTGTAAAGTTGCATAGTTGTAAAGATCTAAGCATACATAAAGACAATGATAATAAAAATCAATGAAAATATTCACTGTACTGAAATTTATATTGACTAACTTTTATTCACCATGGCTTCACAGTTACATCCACAAAGGTTCAGTTCACATGAGAATACAGGAATAAAATATAGGTTGTTACTGATAATGCAATTTTTGTTGGTTATAATATTTGTTCATTGCGGTTCTGTAGTTTTGGAGATTATTTTTTATAAATTTAAATGTAGATTCTTCACCTGCACAGCATGAACAACCACAGTAGCGTGATGTGGGCTAACAGCAGGTAGCATAACCCTTATGTCACAGCGTGGGTCACTGCCCAGGGTGGCTAGCCCTGAGCTGAGCGGATAGTTCTTCACCTCTCGCCCTGCACGGTCTAGCACCACCAGCCGGCCCCCCGACATGGTGCTGAAAACGTATCTATTGTGGAATGTCCAGAACACAACTGCTTTAAGTGACTTATCTGAAAGTTCTGTAAATTCATTTTTATATTTTTGATCTATGCACTGATTAGAGTTTAGAATAATTAGAGTATGATACAATTCAAATATTGTCATGTTTTTATTTTCTGAATTCTAGTTATTGTATACCATTTCAACTGAAATGGTACAAAAAACAAAGCTTATGTTACTAAATTAAGTAATTAGGGATTGTTCCTCAATGACATATATTCATGACTTTAATTTAAACTATATAAGGTTATAGAAAATTTTAATTGGTTCTTTGTTTGCTGTTAAAAAGAACCTGTTTTTTTTTATTCACCAATATTGAGTCATGCTCCCGCTAAACTAGTAGCTGCTAACCACAAATTGAAGCATTAAAAAAGTCGCGATAAACAACACAATGTGGCCACTGGCCCTAAATTAATAATTATAAACTTATGACGACTGAGAGAAAATTCAACAAACAAATCGTCACATCATATCAAAACAAACTCTGCTCGACCGGTTGGCAACATTGGTTATTTCCCGCCACTTCATTGTTTTAGGTTAGAATTATTGTTATACCGTACTAGCACTGAAATGATTATAATTTCAGATACACAAATAACCTTCTTTTCAAAACATTTAAATTAATAGAAAAACAATACGATAATCATGAAACGTTTTCTTAAAGATAAATCTTCACAAAACTTACTCACGTCAAGATTCCGTTTCCAAATCAAAGGTGTAACAAATCACAATCAATTAAAAATTAAGTTTTTATTAATTCTGATATAATTAACTTTTATTTATAATAGCTCGGTATAGAAGCGAAAATTAACAAAACAATAAAGAAAATACTGTCCGCGCTGATCGTTGTTTTACGAAAAAATAATATGGCGTTAGTAAAAAGCTAGTGATAGGATCTGAATCACATTTGA
Source organism: Heortia vitessoides (assembly GCA_020976665.1). Taxonomy (NCBI): domain Eukaryota; kingdom Metazoa; phylum Arthropoda; class Insecta; order Lepidoptera; family Crambidae; genus Heortia; species Heortia vitessoides. The sequence goes on along the minus strand of JACJUM010003317.1, from coordinate 224,960 downwards.
TTCGAAAAGTTAGAGTAATAATCGTTAAAGCTCGACTCGAATGAGAATATATGTTAATTTGAATCAGCGTCTGATTCGAAACTTACAACAACAGCGAACTTAGTAAATCACTTTAAAAGAAAACATCCCATGCAATAAAATGATAAAACGAATATCTGACGCCGGACCGTGCGCAAACCTCAGGTGCGAGACAAGACTCAGGGAATGAATTCAATGAATTTTCAAAAATCCTAAAGTCGGAAAACTAGCTAAAAAACCTTTTGCTTTCTTTGCTGGATAAAAGATTGGGGATCCTTGATTGTAATAAGACTGTCCACAATAGTAGTTTATTGGATCAACGCTTTAAAAAAAAAGGATTTTGTTCAAATTCTGCTGCGGATAGAGCACAGCAATGGTGCTTAACTGAATTAACAATACAATTTCAGAAACCAGATCCAGAGATGAACTGTTTACAAGCGAAAACCTTTAAGAAAATTTAAGTATTACATAGTCAGTAGATCTAGCCAATATCATAATAAATGATAATGATGACGATCTTTGGTCACGTTTTGATGAAAGGATGATAAATATATCTGATTGCGCTCCTATCACTAATGCTGCAGTTTTAGTAAAGCAATATGTGGAAAGTAGTCATGTAGACAGGAAAACCACCAACCTAGTTATGTACAAAATGGCTATAAAATATCTGTGTGTACCAGCACCTTCTGTTCCATCAGAATAGGTATTTTCGGAAGATGGACTGTTGTGTAACCAGTGACGTAATATGCTAGATCCTGAAAAAGTTTATCAAATTCTGTTTTAAATAGTTTTTCTAAATTGCAGTAAGATTGGGCGGTTTTTTAATGAAACATTTTTCGTAATATTAGTAACGTTTGTAATTTAGAGTTGATTGATACATCTTTTTTTATTTGATTATTATAAGCAACATCTTGCCAGTTTAGACTGGTTCAACATACAGTTTTTATTACTTATTTCAAAAAACTATTGAGGTTTGTTTGATTTCACTTTAAAATAGGTATATTTTTGTTACTTTCTTTAATATTGTTTATTAAAAGCATTTAAAATACCTGTTATACATTTATTTAATGTTATACCTAGTTATTTTCACCTACGTTTTTTTATGCAATTATTTCATATTGATTTGAACAATTTTACTGAATCGAACCTTCATATTGAATCGAAGTGGTTTGATTCAATATTAAATACGAATCAAATGACATCTCGACCATATATCGAATTTTTTAATAATGATTAGAAATAATACGAGTTTTTAATGTTCGATTTGAGTCCCATCACTAGAAAAAGCATAGCTAACACAGAAACGAACAAGCAATTCTACCAACCTACTATCTTTATTTCTATTAGTCTATTATTTTTGGCCGCTGTGTTCCTCGCTGTTTGTTACATTTGATTTTTAGACATAGTGCTGTAAATTGTACTATCATATTAATATAAGCAAAAGCTGGACCTAGATAATTAATTCGGTTTAGAGATAAACCTCAATAAATAATTTTAATGTAAAACTATTTTGACGGCTTAAGACACTATATTTAACTTTTATATTTTAGCATCTTATTTTCGATTACCTTGGAGCATTTAGTTTTGGTAAGGAGACCCGAAAGTAATTTTATTTCATATTTCCAGTAAACGCGTACATGTAAATGTTTAATGGAAAAACATTAGGCTCGGGTAGAATAAATCAACGTTTTTTAACTGATTCTTGAACTTTTTTAATTAATCCTTACGACGAAGATAAATTTCATTAAAAACTATATGTAGATTTAACTATAAACATATCCCACTTAGTCGGGAATGTATGCATGATTATTGCTAAATACGTTTTAAATACAGCTTGATTTGAGTGACAACCGCCAGCTGCCATACTGAAGTGCGTGAAAAATATTTTAATGATTTTATTTTAGGTTAATTTTATACCTATTATATGTATAATGATAACAATATTAATAACAAATATTCTAAATACTTGAGCTATTGCATTAACACATACATACATTCATCATTTAAAGAAGAAGAGATTGTAATTGTAGAAACAGTTGTATTTATTTTTTAAATTTATGGACTAAGTTAAAAATGTGCTGAATAATTATGAATACTTTTATGTGATCGACAAAGATTAAAAGTTGGAATGATAGTGGCCTCTACGTTCATATAATATTAAGCGTAATAACAAACAAAGAGATGAAAACTAAGTAAAAATATTCATCAGATTTTAACCTATTACCTATTTATTCTCTTTGATTGTAAATGAGTTGAGTTCTATGTTTACATATTATCTATACATAGTAGTGCTATGTATTACATAGTAAATCAAGCACGATTGTTTTATACATGAATGTTTACCTAGCCTATCAAAAAAATTTCATCTCTTGCTTGTTGGTTTAAAAAAAATAAAGTCTTTGTTGATTTATATATAAATAAATAAATAAAAATCTATTTAATTGTAGGCATAGTTCTTACACCAAAAAGTTTGCTGAGTCAGCAGGTAATTATTAATTTATGTCTAGGCGATGAAATGAAGTTAAGTCAGTCCGGGAATTATAGTTTTATTTGAGTAGGTATCATCCCCATCAGTGCTCAAATTATATAAATCGGAATGTGAGGCAAAGAAAATAATCTATAGTAATTTGAAATGCAATTCGCATCATTAATTTAAATTAATACATTGCTTATAATTTTACAGGCTATGGACTTAAACACTCCCCAGAACCAGAGCTATTGGTTTGTAGTTCGAGAGGACCAAAGCAATGTTTACAACTTTACAATACAGAATCCATCTACTAGTAAGTAGTTCTTTGAATGCATATTGTTTTCGAATTTCGGACAACGTGTTCATTAATTTATAAATATCTTGGTAAATTAAATAAATAAGTCAACAATACATTTCAGTCACAGCTCCAGAAACTAGATATATAGTGGACCAAGCTGACAACAGGCAGTATATTCAGATCAATGAAACAGCTGTAGATATACCTACAGACACCACACAGTTGTGTGATGGGGATAGAACTAAAACTAAACATGAAGAAATCTGTTTTTGGGATAGAAACAAAATCAAACAACTCCTGACAGTGTGTCTTGAAAGCAGATTTAAAAATGCTACACGCGATAAAGCTCTATGGAATGACATATCTTCTTTAGTTGGTACTACACCAGATGAATGTTTAAAAAAATATAGAAATCTTAGAAGAACTTACATTCGATTATTAAAGAAAAAGAAATTAGGAAAGCACATCAAATGGGTGCATTATAGTATATGTGAGGAAGTATTTAAGGAATGTAAATCTTTGCCTCCAGCAATATTAGAGCCCTGGGAAGACAGTAAAATCAAAAGGCTGCTTAACTTCTATATTGAAAATCTGAGTAGATTCCGTGACCCTTATTCTGTACAGAAGGATCTCTGGGGAGAAGTAGCTTCAATTATTGGCACTACAGAATATAACTGCTACCATAAATTCAAAAATTTAAAAAGGACATATTTCAATTGGTGTGAAAGGAATCGTCATAGTGGAAAACTTGTCAAATGGCCATATCATAACTATTTTGAGCGAATATTCTACAACTACAATCCAGTCATTGGGCCTTGGGATAGAAATAAAATAAATAGATTATTGCTGGCTTACTCACAGATAGCTCATAAATTTCGAAACCCTAGATATTTAAAAAAGGAACTTTGGAAAGAAATATCTAATAATGTTGGTGAAAGTCCTAGCAACTGTGATAGAAAATTTAGGAACTTGAAGCAAACATATGTGCGACTCAAGATGAGAGCCAGCGTGGGCAGGTCTGTTACCAAGTGGTGTTATTACAAAGATTTTGAATCAATTTATAACAGCTCTGCATATCAATCTATCAGTGAAGATGGACAAAAAATTGTGCACAAATTCCAGGATGAAGACTACATCACACGGATGTTGCAATATTATGTTGAAAATATGCCAAAATTTCGAGATCCTCTTGCTAAAAAGAAGACTTTATGGAGAGTTATCGGGTCAAAGTTAGGTTTATCTGCAGAAGAATGTGACAGGAAATTCCGTAATCTTAAACAAACTTATATTAGACTCAGAGAAAAGAAAATGTCTGGCAGTTGTGTCAGCTGGCCATACTACTCTTACTTTGAACAGATATATAGTGAACCCAGAATGTTGAATAAATATAATGAGGATGAAGAGGACCATACAACATTGTTCCAAGTGAAGAGAGCATTGAGAAATATGCAAAAAAAAGATTATGATAAGTTTGAGAGGCTTGTAAGAGTAGCCGAGGAATCTAATGATATTCAGAGAGAAAGAAATAAGATATTGCTAGCTCTACTGGAGAGAAAATAAACAATACTTTCATTTTACATTTATTTATTCATATTTAAACAGTTGTTCCCATTTTTCACATTCCACTAGAATATCTTACCAAACTTAAGCTATCTATCTTCATAGTTCACACACTAAAGGCGACTGTGAGCTGGCATATTGCTAGCTTTGAGTACAAAACCATTGCTTAATTGTTAGTTGTATCTGATCTTTATTTATCACTAAGTTTAATACTGTCAGACCCATAATGTCAACATGTCATGTAAACATAATGTCTCCATTTAATAATAAATATGATTAAGTTATGTAACTGGCTAGTTAAACCGAAGGTAAATAGTTAACTCTGTTACTAGTTACAATATAACTTATTCATTTTCGTTACTTTACAATTTAACCATAATTTGACGCCGCCCTTACAGCCAATGTTTCATCTAGTGTGGGTTGTAGTGTAGCCCCAGTCCTAATGTAACCATCGCTGTTCAATTAACGTACATACTCCGTATGATTTCTTACTGAAAGTAACGCACTACTATACACATAGTGCCAAGCATTGGGCTAAAACACACGTTTCCAGAGGTTTCTAATCGCACATTTACGCAATGAGAATTCTGAATTGGCATATTTAAACAAGATGAATGTCAACGATCAGGTGAGTTATATAAATTCGTTCGTATGTCTAGTTTTGATTTTGAGTATTTCTTCAGAGCGCAACTTTGCGACGAGGTTGCTGCTGCACATCTCCACCCTTTAGTATTTAAGCTGCGCTGTTTCCAATGGATGTACCACCATCTGTCGATTTGGTAGCTCGGTCGCCTCTTATGACACCTGGTGCAGAGAGACTCACTATTCTACTCCGCCGGTACTCCACGGCTTGTAAAGATCAATAGGAAAGGCTAAACAGTAATACGCAACAAAAAACTTTCTGCGTCACACAATAAAGTCCACCTTTATAAAAAAATATTTATGCAGAAAACTAGTGCCTCACCTCATATAAATATGTCTGCAATATTTAAGTTTGCGTCTCTCACAGTTTCTGAGTGGCATAATAAAACTGATATTACTGATCGAATACTGGTGATAGCTCTTTCGCCGTTCAACTGAAAGTAAGAGGATTAAATATAGGGGGATAGGGGAAGAGGATTAATATAGCTGTCGAGAGTCATTACGAGCTGTCTCCCTCGCAAGTTCGACGTTTCTGTCTCCCAAGACGATTTATTAAGAGACCGTTTCTTACAAAATGTTTTAGAAAAGAGGAAAAGCGTTACTAGTGACAGCTTTTGAAACTAAAATTACCATGAAATAACACTGCTGGGGGCTTAGATTTTTGTTAAATATACTCAGTGTATTGACAACATTAGCTAGTTAGGTCTAATTGGTTGGTTGGATTGGGGCCATCAAATCAGTTCATTCTCCCCAGTACGTTACTCCAGCAGGAAAGTGGCTACAAGAGAGTTATGAGTGGAATACATTATTATTGAGTAAACTGATTTGCTATATATTTATTCCACTCATCTAGGAGCCACTTTCCTGCGGGAGTGACGTACTCCTTTCTCCCTTTTACTGACTGGCTTGCAAATGGTTGTATAGTTTGAAATTATGAACCTACATAATGGCTCACTGGGCCACCATGTCTTTTATGTTAGTGTCGTTTAAATATTTCATTAAATAAGAAATCGTCAACTCAGGCAGCTATAAATGCATTCTTCTCGGCATTATTGGCTATGTGCAAAGCGAGTAGTAGCGGACAGATAACGACCGCACAACACGGCAGAAATTGGAAACAAATGTGGATGATCAGTTGTCAAGTGTTGATTGCAGTCTATGAAATGCTAACTTTTAACTATGATGCAACTTTAAAAGAACTTGTTCTAACACCGAAAGGTGAAATAAATTATTTAAGCTCTACGATTCAAAAAGAAATAATTAGTTTGCTTGGTACCACCGTTAGGAACAATATTATCTCAGAAATAAAAAAGCTCCATTTCTGACAATAATTCCTGGATACAACACAAGACTTGTCAAAAATTGACCAATTATCTGTAGATTTTCGATATATGTATCTCCGTTACAGAAAATGATGATAATAATTTGCCTAAAGAAATAAAAATCTGTGAGTCCTTTTTAGGATTTATAGCAGTAACCGATTGCAGTGCTGCAGTTGTGAAAACTGTCATTTTAAATTTGGCTAAAAAATATGGAATTGATTTGACTAAATGTAGAGGACTGGGATACGATGGAGCAAATGTTATGTCGGGTGTGTATGGAGGATTACAAGCCATAATAAAAGCGCATGCTTCAAATGCCGATTATGTTCATTGTGCTGCGCACGCTTTAAACTTGGTTTCGAACGATGCTGCGAGACATGTTCGTGAAGTATCGACTTTTTTCGATAATTTAGAAAAAATATATACTTTTTTTGGTAATAGTATTAAACGCTGGGCTATGCTAAGTGACGATTCATCTGAAAAATATTTGATTACCCTTAAAAAGGTATGTACTACCAGATGGTCTTCTAGGAACGACGCTTTATTAGCAGTACCTAAAGAATTTTTTTTTACTAATCATAAAATCTGTACCAACTAAAATTATTTCAAATAAAAAAGATGAACGTGAAGAATGTAAAAGTATAATTAATATTTTAAAGAGTTTTGATTTCTTAGTGCTCGTTACATTTTTTCTTCACTATTTGAAATTATTAATCCTGTTTCTAAAGCTCTACAGCATGCAAATAATAACTTACAGAAATCTAGTTTTATTAAGAATTCTTTTAAATAGACTGTGCCAATTAAGAAATCAGAATTCATTTAATAGTTTGCTAAATGAATCCAAAGATTTAGCAAAAGAGTCGGGGATAACAACTGTTTTTAAAAACTGTAGGCGAAAGATAACGAAGCGTTTTTTTGATGAGTTATCACAAGATGAGAGAATTTCCGACCCGGAATCCTATATCAAAGTCAATGTATATTGCTGCTTAGATATATTAATTTCTCAAACTAAAGAAAGATTTCAGAGCCTTTGCAACCTGAGTAGTATATTCGAAATATTACAACCGAAGAAACTCCTATCTTCTTCAAGCGAAGAGATATTAGACGCTTCCGGAAAACTGTCTGCTTAATACAGTAAAGACATCTCACTTAATCTTTGTGACCAATTAAAGGCTCTAAAAACATGCTTAAATTCTGAAATTAAAAAAAATTATTCCATTAAAGAACTCGTTGAATTATTGCTAGTAAAATTCAAAAGTCTTGCATCCAGTTGTCCCGAGGTAATCACAGCATGCTCTTTATTCTTGACCCTTCCAGTTACAACCGCAACGGCAGAAAGAAGTTTTTGAAAATTAAAACTAATAAAAATTACTTAAGAACTTCGATGGGACAAGAACGGCTGTCAGCCATCTCTCTTTTGTCCATAGAGGCAGAAACTTTAGAAAAACTAAAATCATCATCAGCCATAAATAATTTAATAAATCAGTTTGCCGAAAAAAAGGCTAGGAGAGTGAATATTTAAAATTCGATTTTTATTTATAAAATGGGTAAATTAAGTGATAAATAAATATTTTTTCTCATATTTTTTTTCTATTGTGAAAAATCTTTACATCGATATAAGGGCCTCCAAAAAAATTTTTATACGGGGCCTCGACAAGGCACGCTACGCCACTGGTAAAATCTAAATGAATTGCAATTTTACATGATTGCATAATGACTTAGTAATGTTTACAGCCATTTCATCAATTCGTTTTTGAATAGAACTATTGTTTAAAGGAATTTTTCGAGTTGATATCTGCCGCTGGTTTATGGAGCACAGGAGTTATAACTTCGTTTATCGCCGGCAAAATATACGTTTCTCTGATGGTGTGTGCTTTTCCTGTTTGAGCAATTAACAGAGATATTGTATGAAGCTTGAAGTCAGTTATCGACTTACTTAGCAGCCATCGAAAGAGGTTTCGATACTCTTGGCTGAGCTTGATTATTCTTCTTTTCCAGATCTTAAAAAAATAGGCTACATTTTGATCCTTCTTGTTTTATTAAAATGATCTTGAAGGCTTCATCGCGGTGTACTACTCTACGAAAAGAGAGATTGATAGATCTTAGTGAACGTGATGTGCCAGTGAGAGGGCGAGGAAGGGTCACGATTTTGGCGGTAATTTTCTCGGGTGGTTCTTCAATACCTACATAACGCGGTCTACGTTGACAGACGTGGACGTTTTTCTTTATGACGTACGTCGCGGAATTAACAATTAACGGATTCGAGTGTCAAAATGCCCCATCGAGGAAATAACGCGATTCTTCTTTCATTAATTAGCGGATCGTCGGGAGATCGAGATGTAAACTTAAGTTTCGGACGTACCAAGAGGCGTCGGTCGCCCTACGCATGAACTTATATTGTACTACCCACTTGAAGTGAATTAAGAAGTGACGATGTGTGAAGACAAACACGCACGTTCTCATTTATCTCTTTCGACGCTCCGTAGTACTGAGCAAGTATCGGTGAACCAGCCTGTTTCTACCGGTTCGCACCAATAGCATTGTTTAAGGTTAGCATTTAGTCGGCAAAGTAAGCCTACTATTCAGCATTTATCTATTGATGAAAATTAAAACTTTATATGTATGTAAAAGTTTTGTACTATACTAAGATACGATAATTTTTGATATTGCATTTGCCTAGCCTTCAGACTAAATATATTACGGCATCATTGTGAATTGAACATAGAACTAATACTTACATATATCATTGTATTTTATACTTGAATGTTGTATTAATTAAGTGAGTGAACATATTTTTCTTGAATTTCAACAAGCTTATAAAATAAGATTCTCGTCATAAGATAATTAAAATGTTATATTTGGACTAGTAACAATAATAACTAATTCAACTAAGGAAAATAAATTATCATTTCGTATCATAGATATATCAAATAAGGGTAATTTTTCATAGAATTTAAGTTTTATTTAAAAATAAAAACTGCCGCCTAAGCCAAGGTTTTTATTATTTGTTATATTTAGTATATAGAAAAACTATACTATTAGACACTGGATGGTAATTGGTAAATTGTAAAAAAATCACAACATTTCGAACAACTTTTTGAACATCATCCCTACTAATATAATAAAATCAAATTTGGCATAGACAATCTTTAGACCTTGAGAAAGGACAAAAGCTATTTTTTAATTCGAAATAAGGGTTGTAAGGGGTCGAAAGGGGGGATGAAAAGTTGTATGGAAGTTTCGCTATTTATAGAGCTAGAAACTTGTGACTTATTTTTCAGGCCATTGATTCAATAAAAATAAACATGACATTCAAAGTTTATATAAGTTGAGGTAAAGAGGTATGATGCCCAAAAAAACTATTCTACGCGGACGAAGTCGCGGGCACAGCTATTTTTTTATAAATTGAAAATCATTCAGATATTTCTTACAAAATGCCCTTACATTAAAAATAAGAAATTTAAGAAAACTTTGAGTAATGATAGTTTACATATGTATAATATTTTAAAAGGGCATAGTATTTTTTCCTGTTTAAAATAATTTCGGGTGCAATGTAATTAAAGTAAAATGGCACTAATTTAACTATCATCGATCATGTTCCTTCATCCGCAGAAACGTGTTACAACTTATTGCGTACGGTGTGCGGGGTATTCTACGAAATTTAAGTATTTCAAGTTCAAAAAGTGAAATAACTTACCTCCCTAATCCACATCAACGCCTCCGTACTTTCTGGGCCCCTTAACGCCCTCCTCTGGGTTTTAAACAATAGATCAACCCCCATGGGGGCGATATCGCTCACTGAGAAAAACTGGGCTATATAATATTTGTAATAAAATAAGACATACTACCTGCAATGAAAATATATATGTGATTTGTATTTTTGTAACAAATAAACTCTAATATTACAGGATCGATTTAAATCTAATAGCAGTAACATTATCGACAAGTATCATGCTGAATTTATATATACGTGAAAGTTTGCGTCAGGCACCCGGGTTATTGATAAATCAGGGATTAACATAGGTTACTTTTTAATCAGAGTATATTTACCCGTGAGATAAATCTGGCTTTCTATTTTTAACCTAAGTATCGGCTTTACGCCGTTTAGCTGTCAGAAAGCAACAGGCTTCCTCCCGTAATAAGAAAAAAAACCTTCAGGATGAGATATACCAAGGACCAAGTCGTGGAAAGAAAGCTACATGTTCTTACGGAACAGGCAACTACGAAAGTCAAAGTTTTATTTGGATGTATATTATAGCTGGACAAAGCATGGGAGGGTATTCAACAGTGAAATAGTCGGACACAATGAAACAGCTCGATATTTCAAAAACGCGACGTTGCGAAATAGTGCGCTACGTATTGTTCGGACCCTTTTGTGATCCCCCGCGCCAGCACAACTTGCGTACGCGCCGCTTGGAATAGGATAATATCCTCTTCCGACACGAACATGACATGTTCGTAGAACTTTTTTGGATTTCTCGACAATAAAGAATTTTTTATTGTTTTCATACATTTTTTATAAAATAATACAAGCATGTTCCGTAATTCCGAGAATAACGTAGTATTGTACAAGTATCATACATTTTAGATGAAATATTAATCCGGGTGGTCAACAATGCAACAATTTGGGGATGGACACAATGAGTGTTTCATTGTATACTACCTTGTTTTATTGTATACCACTGTCATAATTAATGTGGTTATTTATTTTATTTTTTCATGTTTATATCTGCTTTTTAAATTAGTAGATATCTATTACTGAACATTAATTCGTTGCAATTATTCTTTCTTCAAGGTCAAATTTTAGTAAATGCAATTTATATTAAAACCATGTATTCTACTCGTCATTTGGAACAACTTTTGTGATGAAGACAAAAATTTTTTGGTCTCCCATACAAAGTGACCGAGAGCCAGCCGATTCATTTTAGTATAGGTGACAAAATTCTTTTACGTTAATTTGAAAAGTCATCATGACAAAAGTTGTTCCAAATGGTAAGTAAAAACAGTTTAAATATTTGCACTTATATTAACGCTAATTACATTTAAGTATTTACATTACTTACAAAAAGAAAAAAGGGGGACCACACGTCAAGAAACTTTCTCAAGCTTTTCAATTAAACAGACAGGGGTTTAGCGTAAGAAAAGCGGCCAAAGGATGTGATGTAGGCTGATGTAGCATATGCTACATTATTCGGATATATTACTTTTATTTAACTACTAGTTTCATAATTATAGGTTGAAAAATGAAAAATAACATACGTTTAGAAATGTTTTATTGTTTCCGTTCTTATGCATGTATATGTACAAACAAACTATAATAGATTGAGTTTTCATTCTGAAATGAGAAATCGTTAGCAAAATTTAATTTATGTCGACGGCTACTCGTTCAATGTCTTAAAATACACTGATTATGCTTAATTACGTCTAAACTTAAAAATACGTCTGTGTGAATTTAAGACTTACTATAATATTAAATTTGACATCCATAACACTATACCACAGTAAGGAATGGAAATTTAGTTAAGAAAAAAAATAATAAAAAAAACCAGTGAAGAAACACTCGATCTTCGGTAAGCACACATGTTCAAATGAGTCAGATACCTCGACCGGTACATCACGACCACTCACGCACACACGCTCAGGCCTGTCGCTCGCACGCACACGCACGCACGCACCCGGCACATCACGCTAACCTAGACTGAATTACCACACTATGGAGTTATAACTAATGCCGGCCGGCCGGCTACCGGCGCCGACCCGGCGCCGGTCCGCCGCCGGGGGCCGGCGGTCGGCGGTCGGCAGGCGGTTCACTTCTTGGCGTTCTTCTTGGGCGACGGAGCTTTGCCTTTGGCGTTGTTCGACATTTTCGCCTTTTTACCCTTAGATTCGCCTTCCTCGTCGTCTTCGTCCTGCAACGACCATCAGTTTGATCAGAGACGACCAGAGCTATAATCATCACATTGCCTAGCGGGACGGGTGCAGCTAGTCAGACAAATGCCTCGAGCGATCACGAGAGGGCTGGGCCACGTCAAAACGACGTCGCGCGCCCCTCACAACACAATGGTGGGTTTATCATCATTACATTTCCTTCGAAATTTTACATCTGAACGTTTAGGTGTTACGATAAGCTATCAGAAGGTAAATGGTGCTAGAATGAGTATACAGAAAACCAACAGCCAATGTTTGTTGAATTATCAAATCAAGAAAGATTTTGGGACTCAGTTATAATATTTGTTGCCAGAAGTTAATACTTTCATTCTATGTATTAATTTAAACAAAACCACTGTAAATGTATGTAAATAAACTAAAATTAAGTTTTAAAAGTACCATAGTAAGTTTATGAGTTCTAATGAACTGAGCAATGGGTCCTTTTCCCTCTGGTCAGCATCTACTAGTCTAAAATATTTGTTTGATATTAGTTGAAGGTTTTCAGTACCTCATTTGTCTTGCGCTTGCCTGCTGACGATTTTCTTTTATTTTCATCGTCCTGCAAATTATCATCTTCTGAATCACTGATGTTAGAAATTAGTTAAGGTTAATTTTTATTTATCAAATATCATATTGAACTAAAATCAGTATTTGATAATATTTAATAAAATAAGATTATGATAAAAATAAAATATTTATAAGTTCACCTGAGTAGCATGCTTCAATAACTTACCTTGAACTGGGAATCATCACCCTCCTCTTCATCAAGCATTTCCTCTTCCATCTCCTCCATATCTTCAAATTCCTCAACAAGAGCTCCAAGAAGATGCTGTCCAATCAAATGCACTGGTCCAGAACCCTATGACCAAACAGTTATGATAAATATTTGATGTCTGCATATATCACAGAAACGATAATGAGTTATTAGTCAGACAAATGCCTCAAAACAGTCATGAGAGAGTAGTGCAACATCAAAACGATATTGCATGCCCATCATTAACACATGGTGTTTTTATCATCATTCAAATGTCATTTTTAGAATGATTTGGATTTAGATGATATTTAACATGTGTATTTAAGGAACCTTCGGTAATACACGAGGGATTAACTGTATAAGTTACACTATGTATGTGCTGGTAAATGGGAGACCATACCACTGGTCTAAGTGTGGTAGGTCGCTTTCAATATATTTTAATAGTTTTAATATTACAACTAATTTCATATAAAATCATGAAAATTGTTAATTAAGATTGATACCAAACATTATAAAACTGGTTAGAAATAAAGGAGAACTAATTGTTGCCATTTTCGTCCTGGGTGCTTAAGCAGGTGTGCAGAAATACACTCAAGTATGTTTCTGTTGTACTCTGCAGTAGCTTTCTGTTTTGAATGACCTATGTCAACAACTTATAACTATGAACAGACTAAACATTTGAATAGATGATAAGGATTATACTTTGGTTTGAAGTTATAAATGCAGAAGAATTAAGCCCGTTTACTATCTTACATGGTGGGTAACACAATACATTAGCCTTCTGCCACTCAAGTTTGAAATGTTTAAACCAGGAACATTAATAGAATATGAACAGTAAAGTGATTACTTTCTTGAGCACATTTTTCCACCTTTAATGACTATTATTAAAGAGGGTTAGTGGTCTTCTTCTTATAATGTTTCATCCCACCTGAATAAGTGTGAATGTGACTGGGGCATCAGGAAATTCGATGTCGAGACGGGCATGTCGCGTCTCTCCTGCCTTCAAAACCGCAACAGGAATTTTGATAGAGTCTTGCAGTGACATTGTCTCCACCTAAATAACGAAAATAAAAAAGTAATCATTATAAAATTACTAGACACAAATTCTATAATCCAAAATTTGTGATACATTAGCATATCAAAGTTTCAAGCTTTAAATATTATCAGTTAAATAGTCTGCAGTAGACTTCTATGTCCTTGCAATAGAGAAGTTCTATGTCCTAGCAATAGAGAAGTCCTTGCAACAGAAAATTGCAGTGGTATATATACACAATATAAAGACCCAACAGTTTCAATCAAAAATAAAAAATGTAAGAAAATGCCTCGTAATATTAAGCAGATTTCGGACTAGCTGGAATATGTAAGTAAAAATAAAAACAGTTGTATTACCTGTACTACATTGAGTTCATCAGCCTTAGCGTCCGGGCCAAGAAGGGCCTGACGTATGAGCAGCTTGTTGCTTCGCGGATATTCCGCCTTCGCTTCTGGGTCCCATGTTTCAGACTGATGTGACGCCGACAATGTAACCCCTGCAAATTAGTAACACCTCATATAAATAAAACTAGCTTAATTAAGATAACACTACTACCATTAATACCATGTTTCTTAGGTAACGAACAAATGATTATAACTCTTAAAATCCTAACAATAAGGTATTCAAGTTGAGTCATCAAGCCGTTGTTGTGTGTACGATGAATGGGACCGTTGGCAACCGGGCTGGCTTGCTCGTGATAATTTGTAATTATAACCTCAAATTTACTCCGTATGGTGTTCTAAACAATAATACTTAGATATATAAATTGTTTTAACTTAGGTATGTAACTACCTATTGCCTGTAAATTCGCACTAGATATGCAACTAAGTTTCAAGAATTTGCCAAAGTTGGCACTGACGCTAGGACGCCATACTTTTGAATTCCGCGCCCTAAACCACACTTCAGTATCGAACAGCTTTTTTATAAATTAACAAAATCAATAACACTGGTAGGTATATAACGCCCATGGAGTTATGATTTATAGGTAAAAAGAAAAACGCCATTGCTATTAAAATGGATAAACTAGCAATTATACTTAGCAAAAAATGGCGGCAAGTAATATACGAATCTGATATCAACGAATTCACGGACTAGTAAATGTAACTTTAAACACGTATAATCTTAATACACGGTTAATATAATAACAGTCTCAAAGTTTAGTAAAGATACTTGCGATGTAAAATGGCGAGAGCCGGGTGTCAAACCAGACGCTATTTTTTTAATTACATTTAACAGTAGAAGTACTGGCAAATTATAAAAAATATTAACACTATTTGATGCTAAATTAAATAAAGATTAGTACATACCGTAAAAATATTCGTCAGACATGGTGATTTCACTAGTTTATTGAGATTTACACGACACGTTCACGTGCGATGCCGGCGCACACAAATCTGATGACTGATGTTGCCAGCTGAAGCTGCTAAATTTGCAACCGTGCAAACGGTTTTTTTTATCTTCTCACTCTTTCTCTCCTGCATACTTGGTGGCGTAGTACTTACATTAACTTTTAGATTTTTGGATTAGTGAAATGTGTACCCTACATAAAATAATATATATTCAAGTAACAAAAATATCATAGGCTTATTTATCTTATTAATAAAATTACAAATATATATGAAGTATTTGACCAAAATATTCACACAAACACATTTAAATTGTAGAAAAGAAAACATTTGATGGTCCATGACCGATTCCTTATTTAAATATCTTTATAACATTAAAAATTATTCTATATGCTTTGCTTTTTATGATGAACTTTTTTGTAGACCACTTTGTTGCTTTGTTTACTAATAATTGACACTTCCAAAAAAGATCCAAATAATCCTTTTTTTTCAATAAAGAGTCCTATTTTAAAAATGGAGTTAAATATCTTTTAATTAACCCTTATTCAAATATTGGGAAATTATTTCCCACTTGACAGTACCGTAATATTTCTTTATTATTTCTTTACTGGTAACTCTAATCAGTACCAATCTAGGAACAAAATAATTTTACACACTTTTTAAATATTTTACTTGGCAACATTTTGGACAAAATTGCGTAATGTCATCGTATGTCAATGTCAAAGTCACAATTTGAATTTTTTGTGCACAAAACCGGTTCTCGCAGGACTTTCGAAAATTTTTCTAGAAATAAAATCTGGTAAGTGCATAAACAATATATTGATGTAAACTAGACTTATTTTCTGAATGCTTTTTACGGTTTCTGTGCTTTTTGCACTGATATTTCTTGGATTTTATTAGGTTTAATTAGGTGGGAAATAATTTCCCAATGTTCGTTCCTGCTTTGATAAACATCAGTGTCTTTATATATATATAAAATTGTTTGTCAGCTGTAATAATAACGGTATAGGAACTTGTAATACGATAGCGAGTAAGTCAAATTAGTGGCTTTTTGCAAAATTGTGACTGCGTTTATGTGATTTCTATGCTTTATTCCAAACGAAGCCACTTATAAGTTTTAGGACTTTTGTAACTATTTGTGCAATATGGTGATAAAACTACATAATTGCCAACTTTTTATAATTTACTTTCAGATATTCAAATATGGACGCAAGAAAGGAACGTAAAGTGCTCGCCAAGAAACTATTAGAAGAGGTGGTACAAAATTTAGACGACTTGTCTGATTTATCAGGCTCAGATTCTGAGGATGACTCATGCTTTATCAACAGTATTCATTCTCCTTCCGATAGTTACCTAAATCAGCTCGATGATAACCTAATTGAACAACGTCTTGAACATATCTTTGGCTTTGGATTGACGGGAGACAAACAAGACTCACCTTCTCCTCCTATGCAAACTCAACAGATTTCAACAGATGCCTTACTGACAGTCTTAGATGAAACATCGCATTTCACAAACACACCAAAAACAGACAACAGTCTTTTGCCAACTCACTTAGGTACTGAAACTGAGCAATTGGCAGATGATGGGCAAGAGTCTGAAACTAACAACGAAGTACGCAGAGATCGTTCTCAGCCAAGAGTATGGGAGATAAAATCGGAAACCCATGAAGTTCCTCTTTTCGAAAAACGTTTTAAGCCTAAGGCTAACTATACTCATAAAACATCACCTCTAAGTATTTTTGAGCGGCTTTTTCCTGATGAACTGATGGTAATAATTGTGGAACAAACCAACAGATACGCCCGTCAGAAAAATAGTACTAACTGGAAACCTGTAACTCTACAAGATATTAAGGCGTATCTAGCAGTTTTAATCCTTATGGGCTTAAATCCTTTACCGGACATGGAACTCTACTGGTCATCTGATCCCTTTTATTACAATAAGGAAATTGCCCAGGTTTTCCCAATAGTAAGATTTAAAAAAATTACAGAAAACTTCCACTTAAATGATAACGAGATGGAACCACCAAGAAACTCCCCTGAATATGACAAATTATTTAAATTGAGACCCCTCCTCACAGAACTCAACAAAGTTTATCAAAGAGAGGCATACAATTCAGAAGTACAATCGATTGATGAGTGTATGGTCAAATTTAAAGGGCGCAGCTCCTTAAAGCAATACATGCCGAAAAAACCCATCAAAAGAGGATTTAAGGTATGGGCAAGATGTGACGCCAAAACTGGGTACTTGTACCAATTCGAAGTGTATTCAGGAAAAGGCGACAGCACCGAAAATGAAGGGTTAGGCTACAATGTTGTCATGAAACTCTGCAGTAACGTACCAAGAAACACTTTAATTGCCTTTGACAACTTTTTTACTAGCTGTAACCTCATGGAGGATCTTTACGATAAAAATATTTATGCAGTGGGAACAGTCAGATGCAATAGAAAGGACTTACCTGATATGATAAAAAAAAACAACCGAAACCATTGCGATTAGATAAACATCAGTTTTCAGTGGTTACTGCAGAGCCAATCACAGCCATTAAATGGCTTGACACAAAGGAAGTTACTGTCCTGACAACAGCACATCAGCCCTTAGACACAAGGATGATAAAAAGAACCCAAAAGGATGGCTCTAGAGCTGACATTCTCTGCCCGGCTGCAATTGCTTCATACACGCTCAGTATGGGCGGAGTAGATCTTTTTGACCATTTTAGATCGTCATACCCTATAAACCGGAAATCCAGGAAATATTGGATGCGACTATTCTTCTTTCTGTTCGATGCATCTATAATTAATGCCTACATAACGTACAACTACTCCCATGTCCCGACCCTGCATGGCCACCGTGATTTCAGACTACGGTTAGCACGTGCCCTTATAGATAATCACACGACACAAAAAACACACACAAACAGATGTAGTTTTTAAAAAAAATAAAAAAGGTGGTAGGTTTGGCGTTCCCGATGAGATTCGGCTGCTAAATGTTGGCATACACTTGCCTGAAGAAAGTGCCACTTACAAAAGATGTCGCTTTTGCAGCACAAAGCACAAAGAACAGAGGACAAAAATAGTATGTTCCTCCTGTGGAGTAGCTCTTTGTGCCAAAAACTGTTTCAAAACCTTTCACACAGTTCTTACTCAGTAATGTTATTTTCATATAGTATTTGAAAAGTTCTTAATAAAATATTATTTGTAACATTCTAGTTTCATTTTATTTTTATAATTTTATTCAATCACTCAATCATGTCATATTGAATTTTTTATATAAAAAAAATAAACAAGTAAAGTAGGAGTAAGTAATATGTATAGAATGTGTAGTAAAAATATCCCAAAAAAATGTAACCATTCCGGATGATGGGAAATAATTTCCCACTGTAAAACCCCCATTTCCCCTCTTTTTATAAAAAAAATGATGTTTTTTTCGAAATCTACAAAGCCCTTTTACCTAGAAACCATGTTTAATTCATAATTTTATTTAAAAAAAAATCCATTTGATTAAGGGTTAAATTATTTATCCTGATCCCTTTTTTTATATGTATCTATGTAAAAATAATTCCAAGTTTTACAGATTACATTATTTTCATAGAATTTTTCATACAATAGGATTAGACTGTTATACACTAAGTATATATACTAAGCAATAGATCAATTTACACAAATATGTAGTAATTTTGCATGTAGGCGTATAAGTTTGAACTCAATTCCATATTTAAATAAATAATATCAATTGCTATGTGTAGGTAATGTATCAAATAAATAGCACATTCAAATTTACTGTTCTGTCAACTACGATGTACTTGCTCATTTCACTTAACGTTTTTACATAACGAAGAAAAAATGATAAGTGTATAAAGATTACATAGTCTTTTCCTTGCGTTATTTAAAAATTAACTTAACTATACATGTCAGCTTTTGACATTGTCAATCTTGACATTGGTACTTCCAAAGACAAAGGTTTCTCCCGTCTAAATTTTAATAATTTACGATTGGTCCGCATGTAAAATTATCTAGTTTGATTGGAAGATTTATTGTAGACGTTTGCAAATCTCCAATAGAGTAACGATGATTTGACACTAGTCATCTGGTTGTCTCTATTTGACATTTTTATTGACACAAAAATTTGTCAAAATACCGTATAAACATAATTGCTTTTTCACCATTGTTTCTTTTATGTTTTCTTCCGTGTTCCCTGAGTTTATATTATTAATCACACCAAATTCTCTATCCAGAGTGAGTACTGACAATCGACATAAGCTATTGTGAAGCGAGGTTGCTGGAGTAAGTCAATCGACGAATCACTTGAGTTCTTGACCTTAGTGACTGATGCCTTGATGTTTTATGTTGTGTAACGACGCCAAAAACTGGGAGACAGACTTTGCCAAGTTTCTGAGTAATGTATAATCGTCAACGTGTTCCCTATATTTAATACGATTTCTCACCCCCCATCATGGTATGAGTGCGATAAGTGTCAAAAATTAATTATGTTTGCAAGTGAAATTGTTCGTTCTCCTTTCATTCCCTACGACACCTAGTTGCATGCGAGTCGCCACTATAATGCGCAACTCATTATTAACGCTGTGTTTAGACGTGATTGTATCGTTTAGTTTTGTTTTAGGTGTTATAGCGCGAGCTTATCGCGAGCCGAGCAATAGTGGACTACATATAGCGCACAGCTGTCCAAACAGAAGGCTCGATACATCATTTCGTACAATGCGAACCTCATAGTAGACAGTGGTTGTGGATAGGCAAGTGCATTGCATTGTGTCCCTGATGTTATAATTGATGGTACAATGAGCGAGGAGACGCAGAATGAGGCGAGCAAGAATGCGTCGCTTGCGCTGGAGGCCGCCGCACCCATGGACAGTGGTGGTCCACGTGATGCCTCCACCAATGTCTCACAAACACAGCTTAGCAGTCAGGTTAGTACATTAATAACAATATGCAATCTACAGCAGTAGATTTTTCTTTTTTATATTATATGCTTATTTTTCTGTTACTAATTCAGTTTTTATAATTTCATGTCACATCTCAAGTTACACAGCTTATTATTTGAATGTTCATGATAAATATTCCTAGACCCGGTCATTAGAGATTATGTAAACTTTAATGAAACTATTTATAACAAGCCATTCATTGTGTTTTATCATATTTTAAATGAGTTACATAAAATTTAAAATAAATTTGAGAAAATAGACTGGCCGAGCATGGCGGTTTTATCCACATTAAATTGTAGAACTCTGCTGTTATTGGTAGTGTGATGTTATATAAACTTTCTTGAGTGGGCTATGTAATACTGAATTTCTCTAAGCTTATAGATTAGGCTTTGCATTGATATGTCAGTCGGTCAGTCAGGTTCTCTTTTTATATATTATTAGCTGTATTAACTAACAGGCCCTGATGGCTTATAAATAATTTTTAAATATTTCAGTTATTCTATATTCGAAAACATTGCTACACATTTTTAGAGAAGAATTTCCAGGTTATGCAAGGTCCTATTTAGCCAAACAGGAGTAACTTTAACTATTAAATAGGATATTCACTTTATGTTTTTATCTGAGTCAACAATATTTAGGAACAAATGGACATAATTTAAGAAAGAGCCAAGTATTTGAGCCAACCTTTTTTAAATTAGGAATATATATTTTTGTTGTTGTGCTTTTCCACTTTTCAAAACTTTTATTTAAAAAGTAGGATTTTGTTTTGCAATAAAACTTCTGAAACATGTTTTTATATGATTACATCATGATTAAATACATAATTATTATTTTCATAAAACTGGATATGATGTATTCAAGAAAAAAACATAATTTGTCTTAATTTAAGTAATTACTTTGTGTCTGTCTTGCAAGAATAACACAGCCCAAAATAATTGTTCATGAAGAATAACATAAATAAAATTCTGTGTTAGTTACTTTTAGTTTTGTGTACTCAGTAAAAAAAAAAATTTCTTCGTCTTATTTTAACTTATTTAAGATTACATAATATTAATATACCCCAATTTTGAAATCATAATATTAATATGCCTATTTTCCTAATAATATTTTTATGTGAACCCAACATGTTTAGTACTAACCACATATTTATACACGGGTTTAAGTAGTATCTTTAAGACTACTTTAAAAGTGTTACCAACATATTAACAAACATTGTGTGCATCAAAAACAATTATTGTTTATATTGCAACAAATGTCTCAATCCTTTTATGATTGTCGAAATAGATACAACAACTTTTTAAGACATTTGCATCTGGTATTTGCTAAGTCAATAAATATATGATGGATTTGTTAACTCGCCAGATAACAACGAGCTCGGCGCCCGCGGTCGAGGGCGGCAAGTGGAGCTGTGACGTGTGCACTTACGAGAATTTCCCGCTCTCTCGTAAGGTATGACCGCCAAAGTAGAATGGCACATCCCTACTAATACCCTACTGTTCCCTACTTTTATTCTAAATGCGAAAGTAACTCTGTCTGTCTGTCTGTTACGCTTTCCCGCTTAAACCTATCAACCGATTTTGATGAAATTTGGCATAGACAATCTTTAGACCTTGAGAAAGGAAATACAACAATCTCATCGTATTGGAGTGCGGAGGCGGCCCCGTACCACCCGCAACTCCTAGCGCCCTCGTTATAGCATACTATCCTGAACAAGAATGGATCATACAATGTTGCTCCTGTAATCCAGCAACAGTGATATATTATAATACCACTCGAAAATCCGATTCTATAATTCATTCAGCTTATCTTTTTTAATGCACGAATGCATGCGATGTAACTTGAAATCTTAACATTTTATTTTTTATGTCCTTTATTACTGTTGGAGTAAAATAAAAGTCTCGCTAGACAAAAAACCAGGAACCAAATAAGAGATTTTGTCTTAAAGTATACTATTATCTGAACAAAAATCGGA
Source organism: Heortia vitessoides (assembly GCA_020976665.1). Taxonomy (NCBI): domain Eukaryota; kingdom Metazoa; phylum Arthropoda; class Insecta; order Lepidoptera; family Crambidae; genus Heortia; species Heortia vitessoides. The sequence continues at coordinate 202,678 of JACJUM010003317.1, read as the reverse complement.
TTACTAGGTAAGTCAAATAATTTTCAATACATTTAAATATAATTAGTGTCTGTTTGCAATATTAAAATAACTTATTTTACTAAATGCATATAGATGTATTATATAAGGTACATAAAACAATTTAGTTTTTTAAATTTTTGTCTGTTCGAGATAATCTTTGAAATGGCTGGACCGATTTTAATGGGGTTCTAATAAGGAGTAACTTAGGCTAAATAACATCACGCAACGACTAATAGTAGCGGAGCATCAATCAAAAAGATGGTAAAAAATGGCGAAAAATATACTTTTTGAGGAAAATATGCTGCCCATAGTCTCTATTCCGAAACTAGACTTTGATATTACGCTACTATAGGATTGCCACTAAGAGTCCCCGGCCAGGTAACCCTAGGCACAATTATCCAATATCCTTCTTCAGGGAGGTCCATAACTCACACCCAGTCGTGGTCGTCCTGTGGCTCATATGATATAATTAATTTGTATAATCGTCATATATTTATTTCACCATGGAAGAGTTGCTCTCATTGCGGGTGGCGTCGGGGCCCCGTCGCTTCACATGCATTGTGTCGCTTTTTCCGCGTCTGCACATCTGCGCTAATCTACTGTACGAAGTTAGTGGTTTCTAAAAACATGGGAACCACTGGTTTTGTTTTAGTAACAGCACGATTTTATAATCGTGAGTGAAACGTTTTTGGGATAACTTTTTTTTATTCAATTTAAAATATTAATTTTATGAAGTATTTCTGTTTACTAACTAAGAATAGCAGCTCTGTGAAACTGATATTATGATAATAAATAATTAAAGTTTTTTGAATGCCCCCAATTTGCTTCTTTTTTTGCAAACAGCTGATATCAATTAACAAAAGAAATTAATTTTTACTTAAAAGAACTCGAAAGGATGTGTGATTCTATATTGGAATGTGGTCTATATTATTGATCTCGCATAACATTAACGTCACGGGGCCAATATTATAATTATTATGGAGCAGGCTACTTAGTGGTATATGTATTTATATATAAATACATAGACCACTAATCTCATAACTGATACTGAACACAAGCGTGCACTGAAAGTAAGTGTCGGCGGGAACAGTCACCACAACGGGCCTGTGTGCAATCTGTTCGCAAATACACATTTACATTGCATTCTGAATTAGGGCATAAATAAAGTGTTGCGAGATTATGCATTATTTCATTTTATAAAATTTTTAAATTATACTAAGCATATATTAAACTTAAAAACATCCTACAAGAAAGTATAAGCGAAAATCGTATTAAAATACGGGGCGTCGTTTAAGTATTGAAGCGCCTTTGTATTACACTTGGCTTTACTTTGCTTACAGGACAGACAGATGTTGGTAGCGAGATTTTTTATACTCTCAGTTTTATGATATTTATAAGGGAGACAATTGTTTCTAGACAGACAATAATATTAAATTAGTCTCATCATACATATTGCCATCGAGCAAGCATTGAATATTTTTGGGACATCGTGTCATCTGCCTCGCGCGCGTGTAGAAATTTTTGTTTTAGATTTTGGTTCAGCAGGTGGTAATATTTTTATATAAAGCTTTAAAAAATATTTATTCTTGTTTGGTGTGGCTTCCTTCTGGTAACTGTTTTATTTTATATTAAGGGTATCGAAACAAGTCACCTGATGTCGCTGGGGCATTTATCCTCTATATGCGAGCGACTAAATCGCTAATTTTACATACGTACCGTGACCGCGACCACATCTCTTCGATTCATGAGTGCAAGTCTGGCTTGCTTGGATGCACTTCAGAATTGACCTCACAAATTAAAGCCGTGTTACTTTGAAAAGGTATCTCATCGTTCGACCGGAAATGGTGACCATCGAGCTCAACTTTCGTTTTCGTAGAACAAGAAATGTATAGTGTGTTATTTTAATAGTACGTGTGTCCGTCCGCAGTGTACGATGTGCCGCGCGCATAAGCCGGCGCTCAACGAGGATATCTTCAAGCTTCAGGACGGAGCCAGCGCGCTGCCCATGCAGGACGTCTGCGGTGAGTCCGCGTAGTAGACCTGCATGTTACTAAGTATACAGTTCCAGGTGGCGCGCCGGCACACCTGGCCAGGAAACACTTGTTACTTGAACGGTGAAGGTAAAGCCGCAGTCGCTACTCTACATGGATTCAATTAGAATTAATTAATTTCTTTGTTAGGTATATTGCTACTATGTAATTGCATCTGCAACTACAGTGGACCCCCAGTAGTCCGACAAACATTTTGCAGGGCAGTATCGAACTATCGAATTCTTCGGATTATAGAGTACTGCCTAAGACCCCCTATAGTCCGGAATTTTTTACAAAAGAGTACCTTGTAATCCAACAAATTGCAGATCCAATGATAAGATTCTTTATACATATTATATATACATATGTACATATATGTACTCTGGAGTACAAATCATACTTGTAGACCATGTCGGATTATAGGGGGCGACTGTTGTGTCCAGGGTTAAAGTTAATATACATGTAAATTTAGTAATTTACATGTAAATTAGTCATACTTCGATTGACATTTATTTCCATTTATAAGAATTCGAAATCGTATCGGATTTAAGAATATTATATATTTTTTTATTTAATCGGTTTCCCGCTGAGCGAGATCGGCATCACAAAGTTTCGCCGACGGATAACAGCCCGATCGTGTATGTAATATAATATGATGTGAACGTTGCGCAGGCGCGGAGGCGGTGGCGGATCGGCTGAAGCCGCTGAGGATATCGTCGCCGCAGGGGCAGCCCAGCGCCTCCGTCACCAAGTGGCCTTGTTCGGTGCGTTATGCTCTATTCTTCCTGTGTTTCCGTTGAGAGGTTTAAGATTATGGATATGTAATGTTAGAGACACCCGGTGATACCTTGTCGGAGAAATCTCTCCCCAGTTCGGCTACATACACCTCGAATGTTTAATTATGTTGTAAACTATCCTCAACAGAGCAGATTCAAAGTGCTTCGAGTTACTCTCTTTTGAATGACGGTGACGCTGAAAGAGGACCTTATTCCTACTCTCTAGACCTCTTGCCCTTCGTCTGACCAAACATTCCGAGGAATTTCGATGTGGTTTTCTTGTCCGGCTTTCTTCGAACGTGTTGGTTGAGTAAATACGCTGCCATACCAACCGGGGTCAAACGAGTTCTACTCGAACGAGAATACACGTTGACGGTGTGTGTGTGTGTGTGTGTGTGTGTGCAGACGTGCACGTACGAAAACTGGCCGAAGTCGCTAAAGTGTGCGATGTGCGGCGCGGCGGGGCCGGCGCCCGCGCCCGCGCCCGCGCCCGCGCCCGCGCCCGCAC
>JACJUM010003317.1:183036-196213 GCA_020976665.1 Heortia vitessoides | reverse complement strand
CGCACACCCGCACACCCGCACACCCGCACACCCGCACACCCGCACACACACTAACTTTTAACCAATAATCGGATTGAGGTATAAACTTTATTTTTGAGTCAAGTTTAATTTAGTCAGAGAATACATTTTATAACGACGCGCTGTGTTTTAATCATGATTAAATAATTTGAACGTACCCGTTATGCATATCTTATTTTGATGCGGTCAGTATGTACTGACCCTTTGATAGAGAGAGATAAGAGTAGGAAGAAATTGTTTCGCTTTTTCTGATTTAATCATATCAACTATGTTTAATGATATTTATTTTCATGCCGTGAGGTACCGGCAGAGTAGAATAGTACCAGGTGTCGTAAGAGGCGACTAAGGTATGAGAACCGGCGGCAGATTGCAGTATATCCATCTGGAATAGTGCAGCTTAAATGCACAGGGTGAGGGTGGACAGCAGCATGCTAATGCTGTTCCCGTCGCGGATGCTTCGCTCTTCGATTGCCAACACGCTCGCCCAGCGCGGCAATCATGGGCAAAAAATGGGCCTCGTTTCTTGGAGAGGCCTATGTCCAGCAGTGGACTTTCAATGGCTGGTATGACGATGATGATGATGATTCTCATACGACATCGTCCTGGACAACGTTTGTTCATAATGAATGTCCATTATTTCTTCAGTACACCCCGACACAATAGTGGATAAACATTATTTTTCCAAAAGTTTAGTAATAAACAACATTTTCTCAACATATTCAGGTCTGAATGGCACACTTATATCTTCACTTCTTTATTTTGTTAGAAATTGGAAAAATCAGCTATATATACAAAAAACAGTTTTTCTTGCCTGATAGGTATAATTATTGAAAGCTGCATTTGGGCAGCAAATGTTTCTGTTGGTAGATATTTTTTTAAATAGTGTTAGCACTAACAGAACATTTAATTTCAATTATGCCATCTTCAAAAATACCATCTAGTGAAGCAGCAACAGTACAATACTTGGCATTTAATATCAAGCCACACTTACTAATCTTTATTTTTAATTTATCTTCGACACTTTTTCTCGCTTAATTTTCCAGGATACGGCCACGTTTCACAGATGGAGTATCTGGTATTTTACCACCCATTATAATAGATCTGAGAGTGCTATCATTTGTTTTGCTCCGGCAAATTTCAAATGCTTTTGAAGCTGTCATTCGACCATATCTCAACTCATGCCAGAAACTGCTATTTAATTGTTCCCTTGTTTCTTCTTGAGCTAATTTAATTAATTCCTCTGATAATGTAACTTTTTCTAATAATTAATCAACATCTTTATATTTGTATACAAGTTGATGCAGACGCCGGTGTTTCATTTTAGTATTCAAAATCATGCTGGTATTTTAAAATTACACAGGCCTTCAGTCTTCTTTTTTTTCCCTCTGCCAAAAATATAAACAAACTCGATGAATTTGCTGCCAACATTGCACCACTCTCGGACAAGACTTTTGCTGTAATATATTTTAGGCTGCTACCGACTCGGAATAGTTTTGATTTTTTCCAATAACATTCTGTCGATGTACACGCCATCATGTGTCCTCGCTCGTACGATGAACCCACATTAGAAATGCTATTGCATGCTTGCAACCACCCCGTGAAGCAATACAATCTTGACATGTCAGAGAGAGAACGACATCATCTTCTTCATCAACAACCGAGGTACATCCATATAATTTTGCATGAACTTTGTGTTCTGAGCAAATTTTACATTTGCCAGTACATAATTTACCGTCACGCTGCAAAATAGCTTAAAGCATCGTCTCCATACGACGCTCGTGAGGAACTAAAATTTTAAAGAAATTATTATAGTATAACTTCAATGTCATTTGTACCCGTGTCAAAACATTGTAGACGTTTTATTTTGTACAAAACTGATGTTAGCATTAGTCATTATATTTTATAAGTTATATTGTTATACATTGAAGTGTTCACATTGCGGAATTCCGAGCAAAAGCCGCTATTCGACGCGTAAAATTTCTCTAGCAAAACAACGTAAATTTTCCCCAGCATAACAACGTAAATTTTATATAAATTAGTGCTGTAAGCTTTTTAATATCCCGATTCCATGACGAAATTATACTCGAGGATCTTGAAGAAATGCAAATTCACGGTTGTCAATAACGTTTAATTCCTCAGATTTAGTACGTATGACAGGTGTTAAAAATGATATTTTGTAAGGAGTGACGTAAAACGTTCTGATTGGTGTTCAATATCACGTGACCGATCGTTGTTATTCGCGTAGCATGATTAATCGATAGAAACTTCTATCCGTCGGATTTGTTCATAGTGAAAACAAGCTTATTAGGTGTATGTTTTCACACTCGCTTATGGTGTTAAGTAGCTTATCGTATAGATGTGCTGCCCCCAGACAGTACAGTCTTCTTTCCATAGTTAGTTCTAGGTGTCGGTGGTTGTACTTTATTTATGGTTCGGAGATTGTACGGTTGTTTCTTATAAAAAGTCTCATATTACTTTTGACAGAATTTGTAACAATTCTTTTACTAATATGCATGTATTCTATTTGTGTAATTGAGATAAATTGAATATTTTTTTATATATCTGATTAGTTGGTGTGTGGAAGGGATATTGAAATAAGGCTTTAATGACTTTGTTTTGAGATCTTTGCAATGGATTAAGGTTTGTGGTTGCAGCTGAGCCTCAAATCTCGATAAGGTAGTTTGAGTGTGATTTCACCAAGGCACTATATAGAGTTACTTTAATTTTTTAGGGTATACAGTGTGTATTTTGATGTTTTGTAGTAATGTTACATATTACAATAATAATAATATACCATACATGATTACTTTGCAAATAGCATTTTCAATTGTTTCCTCAAAATATTTTTAAATTCACATAAAATCGATTCACATCAATTCGCAGATTCTGAAATTTGTCGCTAACCCCAAAATGCACACTTTCGAATTTCATTAATTGAATTTTTGTGGTCCATCATAACCTGAGTCCTGAGACCTGAGTCTATTACATGATTCTAGAAATACCTCTACTTGGACATAACCTATACCCGTACTGTGCACTAAGGTGGTAGTTGAGGAGTAGTGGTACTCGACGGTGATTCAGGGGTAGTTGCGAATGTAAAGTTTCATGCTTTCAGACATCGAGGAGCTCCCGGCCGCGATCCAAGAGCAGCTGTTCTCGGAGCTGCTGGACCGCGACGCGCAGCAGACGCTCGAGGCCGACCCGCCGCTCATCAACTGGAGCCACGAGCTCACCGTCACCCTCGGTACGTCGCGGAAGCTGTCAGACGCATCTCACTCCGGCGGAACTAGATACGGTCGAGTAATCAGAAGGGGTGTCGCAGGGTCCCGGCTGTACGCGCTATGGAACCGGTCGGCGGGCGACTGCTTGCCGGACGCGGTGTGCCAGGCGGCGTACGGCGTGTTCGACCGACACAACGCGCTGCGGGCCGCGCTGCACGACACGCTGCACCACGCGCACCGCAGGTGACCGCCGCGCCCCGCCACGCGCCCGCGCCCCGCCCCCCGCCCCGCCCCGCGCCCCGCGCCCGCCCCTAGCGCGCTTCAATGAGCATTCTGGTCCGCAGCTTCTACGAGCGCTGGCAGGCGTGGGAGCGCGTGCAGGCGGCGCTGCTGCAGTACGCGCCCGACGAGGCGCAGCTGCGCGCCGAGTGGGCGCGCCTGCTGGCCGCCGCCGCGCGCCCCGGCACGCCGCTGCACCAGGTACCCGCCGCCCGCCGCCCGCCACACTACGACACAACGATACCAATGTTCGCTGTAGTGTGGTAAACTGTAATAAAAAAGAATGATCGCCGCCGGCCCGCCGGCCCGCCGGCCCGCCGGCCCGCCGAGCCGCCGCTGACGCGCCGCTGTCCGCAGCTGCACGTGTTCGCGCTGGCGCACATCATGCGGCGGCCCATCATCGTGTACGGCGTCAACGTCGTCAACTCGTTCCGCGGGGAGGCGCTGGGCTACGCGCGCTTCCAGGGTGAGTGAGCGCTGGTCTCGTTTCGATTCGTTTCTTTTCAATTATTAAGTCGAACGCGTAGACCTCCTTGTTTCCGATACTATTTAGACCAACATCTGGATTCGCCCCCGCCTTCGCTACGCTAGCGGAGGGACCGTTTTAATATATTCGAGGGATTTGGTCCCTGCGATCGTCGCCCGCCACTTTTGTCGATACCATATAGTATTAATACACGCACTTTTAGAGAATAACTAACGTTTTTATTTATTTGACACATGACAGGCTTGCATTAGTGGAACATAGATGGCACCGGCAGTCATAAAGAAACATTTCGGTATACAATTATAACACACTTTTCTAACAAAATATTTCCAAAATAACTCAAGTAACAATTAACAAACTTAAATTTTAATTAGAATCAAGTCCTATCATTCCTAAAAATATGTAATGCTTTAACGGTGATAAATCTTTGGTTAAGAGATCAGCTGACATGTCCAGAAGTGATACATATTCTACATAAATTACATTATCTTGTATAGCATCTTTAATATAATGATAACGGTCATCAACGTGCTTAGTTCTATTTAAAGACTGATGATTAGAAGATATATTGTTCTTGATCTATTTTTACAGTATTTAATTTTCTATCTACATGCACTCTCATGCCTAAAAAGCGTTTTACACAACCTAAATCTTTTATTTTAAATTCTGAGCTTAAATCAGCTTAAAGCGTTAGTTTCCTATGTACAGTTTGAAAAAATTTAGAAAATCATCTACATAAACAGCTATTATTATTTTAACATTCTGACAAATTTTTGTAAATAAACATGATTAATTTCTACTTATTTTAAAACCTAATTTGCATAAACAATTTTTAACTCTCTTATGCCACATTAAGAAAAATTGTTTAAGCCCATATATTGCTTTATTAAGTTTCAAAACCTTGTCCTTATCAGTACTTTTAAAACCTACAGGAAGGTACATACAAATATTCTCATTCAAGTGTCCATTTAGGAAAGCAGTAATTACATCGAGATGAGTTATGTCCAAATCCCACTATATACTAAGATTCCACTACGCTGTAAAAAACCTTTAGCCACAAGTCTTGTTCCTTTATCTCACTTTATCATTTACGTCAAACTTTTTATTAAATACCCACTTGCACTATGGAGGTATCACTTGGTATATCAATGAGCTCTCAAGCATCATTATACTCAAATGACTGCAACTCCTCACACATGGCCAGCTTCCATTGTTCTGCTTCCGGTCCATTCAGTGCTTCTGATACACATGTTTAAATAACCAAAACGGTTTGGTGGTCTTCTCTGTCTCTTATTATCTCCAACTACTTCATTAGCTCCAAAAATTTGAAGCTCATCTGATGAAATATCAGTTGATGCGATGAAATTAGTTGAAGTGTGCACATGAGTTTCACCTAGATCCATATAAGCAGATGAATCAAAACCTCAACTAGACAGAGATTCATTTATCTTAGTATCCCCCACTTTATTCTTCCAATCTCTGTTCTCTATACTAGATTCTTGCACATTATGTGGTGTTTCAGTGTCTTCTCTTTGCATTAAGTTCTGTATGTCGTTCTGTATCCATATAGCATTTTCTTCTGGATCTTCAATTCCATGTTTCCTTCCATCACTATTATATCTCTCTTTTCAGTGACAACATTTTTCTTCGGACCATAGACTCTATATCCCTTTACAGTATCAGAGTATCCAACCAATATAAATTGTTCAGCTTTCCTATCCCATTTCGATCGTTGTTCTTTGGGAACATGTTCCATCACCGGGCTTCCGAATAGACGTACATGGCTTAAGTCAGGTTTTCTTTGGTACCACACTTCATAAGGTGTTTTGTTTACTTAACTAGATGTAGCACATCTGGACAGTATAAGCAGCTTCTGCCCAAAATTTCTTTTCAATTTTTCCCTCAAAAAGCAAACATCTGCCTTTTCTACAACAGTTCGGTTGGCTCTCTCGCTAACATCGTTCTGCTCAGGAGTATATGCCGTAGTCCTTTGATGAATTATACCTTCATCTGCCAAAAAATGTTCATCACACCATTACAAAATTCACCTCCGTTGTCAGTACGAAGAATCTTGATATTTCTATTTTGTTGGTTCTCAACCATAGCTTTAAAATCCTTGAATCCTCGGAAAACCTAATTTTTTGTATGAGAAAATAAATGAATGTCATCTTACTGTAGTCGTCCACAAGAAGCAAGGAGAATCTTAAACCACCAATTGACTTTATCTCCATAGGTCCACACACATCTGCATGGACTAATTGTAGTGTCTCCGTGCTGGTATGTTCACTATGTTCATGTATGTTCAGGGGCTGCATATGTAAGGTGAGGTTAAACGTATGTCTTGTAAACTCCCAGCTTAGTTCTGAGCGGGAGTTTGGAGGCGAATACCGGGCGGAGTTGATGCGCGACAGACCTGGTCTTTTTGATTACTTGTTCGGTGTGGTGCTTCATGCTCAGGAGGCTGTCTATTGTGATCCCTAGGTGTGTGACCGTATGGGACCACGTGATTTCTTGCCCCATTAGCTTCAGTGGTTTCGGGAGTTGACGGTAGCGCACAATGACTGCAGCCTGAGTCTTGGTTACGCTCACCTGCAGTCTTCACCTGCTTAGCCACTCGGACTTAGCACTCGCACTTAGTTTCTTAGCTGCGCAATCTTTGTTGACAGAGGTTGCATAGTAGGCGGCGTCGTCTACGTATAGTGCTAGGTGTGTGCCTTCTCCTACCGGAATGTCGTGTACAGGCTGTACACCGCGGGCGAGATGCAGCTGCCCTGAGGTACACCGGCCTCAGCGGCTCGTTCTGTTGATAGAACGTTTTCCACTTTCACTCGAAAATATCTTTTATCGAGGAAGGAAGCTACCACTCGTGTTATCCGACGGAGTGTTTGTGACGTTGACAATTTGTATAGCAGACCCTGGTGCCACACCTTATCAAACGCCTTCTCCATGTCGAGGAGTACTGTAGCGGTGTATTCATTCTTATTGAAGGCCAGCGTCATATGATGAAGTACTCTCGCTAGTTCGTACTGCTCCACCCTCGGTCTTATGTGCGGTTCCAGATGTAAAAGCAGCAACTTCTCATACACCTTGGATACCGTAGGTAGCAGTGTGGTAGGACGGTAACTCTCGGGCTTGAGTACGTTCTTCCCGGGCTTGGGCAGCATGATTACTCCTATCATTTTCCAGTGTTGTGGGAAGTGGCCTGTGCGGTTGATGCCGTTAAAGAGGCGAATCAGTGCAGTGATGCTTTTTGGGGGAAGGTGTCGCAGCATGTTGCCGGTGATGTTGACAAGGTCAGGTGCTTTCTTGGGTTTCAATCGGTTTATTTATCTGCTGACCTGCCCGGGCGTGAAGACGACGGGGTCTTCATCTGCCGCTATGGGAACGGCGAGGTACTCCGAAGGTACCGGGTCATCGTCTCGGCGTGTTCTACGTTGTCACAGGGGTTCGGGCGAAACTGACGTTCTAGGTGTTCGGCGAAAATCTCAGCGCGGTCTTCCGCGTGGTCATCTGGTCCGAGGAGGGGTCTGATTGGAGCCGGTTTCTTAGAGATCTGGCGTCATAGGCGATGGACTGTTCCAATCTTCGCCCGCGTTCTCTACGTAGCGATCCCAGCTTTCTGCTTCATGCGACCTCAGTTCGTTCGTTGAGCTGACGCTTGAGGGTTCGCTGCCCAACTGTCTAATGCCATATTTTTCTTAGACGTCGCTTCTTCGCTATTAAGTCCCTGATGCCCTTAGGCAGCGGCGGGAGCCTGCTGCTGCTGGGCATTGTGTGCGATGATGACTTTGCGGCGTCTTGAATGCAGGTGGTGAGTGCATTGGCAAACAGCTCAACGTCCTCAGAGGTGGTAATTAGTAGCGTAGGGGTGTTCGAATGCATGGCAGAACTGAACGCCTTCCAATCTATGGTTTGGCGAGCAGCCGGTGATGTCACTGTGGTCGTCTTTTTTCAATTACTACCAGCACCGGGAGATGATCAGATTAGAGATCCTCGAAGAGGGTCTCCTGCGTCAACACGCTGTCCAGGCCTTTGTGGATCGCGATGTCGATTACGTCGGGGGCTTGCAAAGGGTTGCCCGGGTAGTGCGTGGGCAACTTCGGGCCACTCACGGTGAAGCCGTGGTCCTCCGCAGCTCGGAGTAGCGTCCTGCCCCCTCTGCAATAATGCGCGGAGTTCCATACCGTGTGTTTGCTATTTAAGTCCCCTGCCACCAAGGTGGGCGTAGGATCTGCCATCAATTGGATCATTTCGCTGATGTTGAAGCAAGTATTCGGCGGTTTGTATGTAGCAAACAAACGGATGGGATAGCCGGCGTGGACTTCTACCCCGAGGGCGTAGAAGGACTTGGGGTCGGTGGCCGTGGAAAAATTCACTCCTTCTAACATGCCATTTCTCGTTCTATTTAAACCACCACTATAGATATGTGCTAGGCGCTTGTGCCATTACTCTGCACCAGTCAATGCTGCGGCTACTAACATACAATCTGTTGCTTTTAAATTCAACTTGTAAACACCATTTATCAAATATGCAGTGGCTACTATGTCATTCTTCACATTTCGAATATAGCAATTATTACTTTTAAACACAATTTAGTTACCATTTATTATAAGTTCAGATTTGTCAGGTTGACAACAGGTTTGTTGACAATTTCGGAATACACAACATATACTTGACAGTAATGTCGTAGTTTTGATGTGAAATTATTTTCACCTCCCCGGAGCACTTTACCGGCACCTTTGCACTATCGGCTACCGTAATTTCTGACATAACTGGCATAAAATTTGCATTTTTTATCCAACTTTAATTTTATATCATGTGCGCGCTAGTGCCGGTGTCAATATATACCTCTCATTTTTATTATACTGTCCACTCAAGAATACCATACTAAACACATTCGTATTTTTGTTTTTCTGCAATAACGGACATTGATTTCTAAAGTGCCCATTTTCTTTGCATTTGTAGCACACAATCACTTTTTTGGACTGCATTTTAGACGCCATAGACGTTTGTTGTTGTTGGCAGCCATTTTTATTTATAGTTTTGTGCCGCGTCTTCAAGTACGGTTTATTTGCAGCGAATGCAGCGCCACTGGTGTCCAAATTTAAAGAAACTTCGAAATCGATCAATTTTCATTTTATAGAATCTGTGGTAATCTGTATTCCAGAATGTTCTATAGCCATGATCATAGGATAATACTTTTCTGTCAAACCTGCTAATAAGAATGAACCTATTCATTCATCTGTTATGGAAAAACCGGTCCCTTTTAATCTTTGTGCTGTCTCGACGACTTGCGTTACATAATTAGTCATAGAATCACAGCTTTCTTGTCGGATCGAAATCAAAAGTCGCAGCAAAGAGATTTTTTTTGAAAAACCGGAGTCGTCAAACATGTTTTTGAGCTTTGTTCACAGTTTAAACGAGGTTTTCGTTTCCTTGATATGAACATACAGCCCTGAATCATGTCAGTATTAACTCTGCCTTTGTCTTTGCGTCGTCTGCAGTCTTTGTTTCCGCGCCGGGCGCGGCCATCTTGGTGTACTGGATCATGCCTTTTAGCACTAGCAAATTTTCTGCCGAGAAACTCTACTCATCGTAATTTTTTTGTATATAGTTTAAAGCCATTATATGCTCAAACGTTCAGCGTTTTTCTTAAACTGGAATACTAATTACTTAAGAAAATCAAGACTTTCGCCCATAACCTATTAATACACGCACTTTTAGATAATGACTAACGTTTTATTTATTTGAAACATGACAGGCTTACATTAGTGGAACATAGATGGCACCGGCAGTCATAAAGAAACATTTTGGTATACAATTATAACATATAGCACCTCAAGATCTAAACTATAACTCAAAATAAGTAATTTTTTAGGAGACGAAAAAAAAGGAAAGCCCCTTACAAAAAATGCAGTAATTCTTTTCTAAAACCCGACACCAGTCCTGATTATAATTATGATTTATTATGATTTATAAACATATTTAAAAAATTTGACTTCGAAGCTTCGAGCTTTTTACCAATAATCTCATTTTATTAGTTATTCCACTTTGGAGTGGTAACTTTGTTCAAAAATTACACAGTCGCACGAACATACGTTGTTGTCCGGGATAAACTTAATCGAAGGTTTATTAATTACAAACTACTTATTAGATTTTTTTGGCTTACTGAGTAAAGTTGATCGAACTTGGGAGATTAGAGTAGTTTATATCTCAATTTATGGTTGCAATATTTTCTTTATAATAAACATATGTGATAGGTTAGCCGTGAGGTACCGGCAGAGTAGAATTGTGTCTTCCCCTGTACCAGGTGTCGTAAAATTCGACTAAGGTACCAGAACCGACAGATGGCGGTATATCCATCTGAGACAGTGTAGCTCAAATGCACAGGGTGGGGATAGGCAGCAGCATCCCCGTCGCGAAAGCTGCATACACATATCGTATGTCACCTTCTAGTTAATATTGTATTTAATTATGAAGATTAGTACGTATGACGGCAATCTGTAGGTGTACCTATAATAAGTTTCGGTCAATATCAGAGTGGTCCATCATTCTTGTTCCAGCGTTGTACAGTGTGTGCTTCTAACTATTAATAAACTGTCTCAATTCCCCTCTAATACAGCAATCACGTTAAGATTCACTACTTTATATTTTTGTCAAACATCGATTTAGATGAATCAGAATTATTTAATTTTCAACAATACTGCATTAACTCAAAAAACTATCAAACTATTTTAAAACATTGTGGCAGATAGTTTAATCAATATGTATGTAAAAAAAAGCCACTTAAATACCACACATGATTATAACAATCAAAATATAGAGTTTTGTGAACTAAATGTTAAAATAAACTTGTTCCAACAAAAGTAGGTTAACTCGGAATTTACATGGCGGTCTATCTAAACTAAAACAGTCCCGTACCCTATCGAACAAAAGTGGAACAAGTCAAAATATCCGTATACGTATAAAAAATACGTCGAAAACCGATTTGAGTATTTAAAAAATATTACTTCAAATAACAATTTTTATATAGAAATTGATAGTGTCATGGACATTGATTCTTCTAATCTAAAACATTAAGAATTTGATAAAATACTCGAGTATGTATATGGTATATCTGGTATGAGGTTAAGAGTTAAAATAAAGAATGGTGTGGCAAAAAAATTATTTTATTTTGTGCCAACAATAGAGAACAGAATTTTTAGATAGTTTGGACATGTAGAAAGGATGGGTGAAAGTAAAATGCATACATATATATCGGTTATCCTTTAATTTTGATTAAAAATAAACTTTGCGTTGCTTCTGAAAACGAAGAAACGACAATTAAAGTCTATTCTTCCACCAATTATTCTTATTTATCTATTTTAATTAACAAATCACAATAATCTAATACAATGCTATTTTTTCCATAACCTCTCAACTGACCATTGACCTCAGACTCTAGCGCTTGTCAGTTGTCAATGTCATTGGTAATGTAGTAAGCGCGGCAAAATTCAAAATTAAAGAAATATTATTTCTTTACACATATATAGAGCTGAAGTGAATGGAAGAGTAGACCTAGAAGAACCAGATAAAGAAAAAAATCATGTAATAAATGAGCCTGTATAAAAGGATTAATGCGAAGATGTATGCTAAGATCGTAGTAGGTGGAGATCCATATATAGATATATAGATCTCTGCCTGTGCCGATGGGGCACGTGCGGGATGTATGTATGTATAAGTATATGTAGATAGAGCATTTTTTTATCTAAGATACATGTCCGTTGTTATATTGAATTGGTTATTTAATAATATAGGCATATACCTCCCGCTGCTCTGGGAGCCCGAGTTCTGCTCGAAGTCGCCGCTGTGTCTCGGCTACACGCGCGGCCACTTCTCCGCGCTCGTGCCGCTGGAGCCGTACTCGCCGCGCCACACCTACATCTGCCGGTGAGTGCGCGCCGCCGCCGCGTCACGGGGAGACACTTGTCCACTGGCTAACCTTTAAATTGTACTTGTGACGATGTTTCCAGCGAACAACAAGAAGAAAACGAAGAGATGACGTTCCTCCCGCTCACAGACTGCGAGGGCAAGCTGCTGCCGGTACACTTCCTCACCGTCGATGAGGTCTGTGACTCTTACGTAACACAACCGTATAACGCATTCAATTGCATTTTAAGTCGACGTATGACTAGTTTTAACCATCACTAGCAGTGCGCCGCGGTTGCACCCGCCTAGCTCCAGCTCCGACTCGTGGCTCGGCCAGAGTGGCGCTCTCGCGTGGATGAGGTCGCACATTAATGAGTGAACGTCTGAAAAGACCAGCTTTAGGTTGCATAGTAAAAAAAAAACATTACGAAAATCTACTAACTTTATGTTTGTGAGCTCTTTCGAAGTTTTCTGGAGGACAATATGTTATTTGGACAGTTCGTTATCCGAACTGAGGAATCGCGAGAGAGCGCAAAAGCGTCCGTCGAGGGTTCTCTTTAGCTTTTGGTTTTACGAATGGGCATTCGGATGAGAGAATCGGTTAGATCGGAGTTTCGGTTATACCTTTAAGAAACGCAATTTCCGAATGCCTGTTTTAAAATCGACGATACGAATCGAGAATTCGTTAAAACGACGCCTTTAGATAGTCAGTCGTCCGGACGCCGGTCGAGGACCGGGCGCGGGCACGGCGCCGACACTGAGCCGACACTGAGCCGACACTGAGCCGACACTGAGCCGGCGGCGCGTTGCAGATGTCGGACGAGGAGGGCGTGGTGCGGCGCTGGCTGTCGGCGCGCGTGGCGGGCAGCGGCGTGCTGTGCGCGCGCCAGGCGCTGCACGCGCGCCCGCTGCTGCAGGCGCAGATGCTGGAGGAGTGGCTGAACCACTACCGCCGCGTGGCGTGAGTATCGGTCGAGTGTCGCTGCCCTCCACCTGCCGCATGTCACGAACTACGGTGACTGCTCACCGTCTATTCATAACAAAGAAATACGCGGGAAGGTTTAGACTAACTGAGCATTAGCATTTTTTGATATCTGTGTAGATAACTTGACCGTATCGATGTTTCAGGCAGCAGACGCGAGGGCCCTTCCCGCCCCGGCTCGCCGCTGACTTCTCCTCAGATCCCGACACCGACGACGAGTGAACGCTACCACACACACACACACACACACACACACACACACACACACACACACACACACAC
>JACJUM010003317.1:138429-180929 GCA_020976665.1 Heortia vitessoides | reverse complement strand
AGTTTCGGTTGTATGTAAATAAATTTAAATCGGTTTGCGAAGTAACGTTTCTCTAGATGTATAGATATATCGCTGCGCTGTTAGCAAAGACGTTGCCTTCACGTCGGGGGCAGGGGCGGGGGCAGGCGCAGTTCGCCGAGGGTGTGCGTCCAAGGCGAAATTATACTTTAGCGTGCGAGCGTCGGGAACTCAATTTTAGATCTTTAAATTAATGAATTTTTTTGTTTCTATTAAGATTCTTCTGAGGATAATGTGCGTCAGCTACCATTTAACATCAATCTCTCTATTTTGTGCTGTATATTTAGTTGTTTCCATACCTGTTTTATTGTATTGTTACTGTCATACTCGCCTACAGAATTTCGCTCGGTCCCTAACTGAGTAATTCGCGAATAATGCTTTTGCAGATTTTTGTACTTTAATGGTAAGGTCGGCAACGATAGAGGGAGGTTCGGAAACTGTGGGATTTAGAAAAATATTTATATTTATTTTTTTCCTAAATTTGTAAATAGGTCAAGGACTAGTTTGTCATAATACATTGTCCCGTAAGGTTTTATTTCTAACCACACGTTACAATTTAAATTATGTACCTATATTACCTACTAATTTTAATCAATAAAGCACTTATTTTATGAAGCTGTTCGATTTTGTTTTATTTTAATGGTTATCTTTATTATTTGTTAACGTATCCACTCTGACCCAAGGCATTTTGCCGCTATGGTATGGGGGTGATGTCTGGACACTGCGGCGTTCTACAGATGGCTCTGACATATCAGATATGGGCAGCGGCCTAGCTCCTAGCTCTTTTCTTATCCCAGGCTTGTGGACAGAAAAGATATTAGCTTATTGTCTCCTACATTCAAAACATCCTCCACTGAAGCGGAGAAGTGGGATTTCTCCCAAAAGGTATGGTTCTCGCGTTGTTGAAATATTAGGCAATAGAGGCTGCAATCATTCGAATAAAATAAGTCGCATATAATGAAGGACATTAAAAATACGAAGTATTGTAGGTGTGTTCTTTCCTATGTCAAGCCACTTTGTATTTCTACAGTATATACATACATGAAGATGCAACCGTTACTTTGTAATTGTAGTGAATATTTTGTACAACGCGAAATAAATAAATGATTTTATTCATTGTTGAGTAGTTGCAAATTGGATAGAATCATATATATATATATATATATATCGGCAATTAATTTAAAAGCTAAATACGTATATTATTAAATATAAACCAAAATGAGATACATTATTTGGATTGATATATAATAACAATAATAAATTCCCACAATATCACATTGACCTGACTCCAGGTACTTACTGGACCTGACTGGTGAGTCGCTAAAATAACTTGTGTTACGGAGGTCAGACGACAGAGGAATAACAAATATACTACTTAAATACATATATTTAATACCCAGACACAGAACAAACACAAATATCATTATATATATTATTGTCCTGGATAGGGATCGAATTTACGACGTTTGGCGCATAAGAGGTTCACTACCATCTGCGCAATCAGGCACGTCAAACTTATATAATGATATTTTAATATATATTAGGCGGTAGTTGAGAAGAAATTATAAAGCCTCGACTTATTTGTAAGTAATATGATCATTAGAAATATGTGCGCAACATCACCCCGCGTTTGCTATACAATGTAGTACTTTTTATTTAATAATAAAATAGCGTATCAGACTATAGTTTGATTTAAGTAGATACAGCAATAATAAGAACGAACACGGATAAAATAAATCTTGAAATGTTTATATACTGAATATATACTTGTTGCATAACTACATGATACCACGGTGTTTTATATAATAATATGTATTGACATGCAAATGTTTATAATGATGAAAACCATTCAAGGGCGTGAATTTGCAGTTATTTACTCAGCGTGACTTACGTCCAGTGAGCTATGCGAGCGAACTTGAACGCGCCTCAAACGAAACGTCCTACGAGACAAGTCGAATCCGAACGCACGCGCGGGCCGCTTGACAGTTGCCGTAATTGTGAAGGCGCTGTGTATCTGCAAAATTTGTTTTAATAAAGTAAAGGCAAATTCATAAATATCATTTACCGGCTTAAAATAAAGAAGTGGTGTGTGTGCTACAATAAGTGTATTCTGTGATAATGAAATAAAGAGTTTTATTGAATAAAACTTCTATTCAAGCAGCGGTCTTCGCGCTACCAGGTGAAACAAAATGGGTGAGTACACCGGCAATTATATTTTAGATGTTTTTGTATTGTAATTATTCAATAGATCTATTTAATTTATTGTTAACAATTAAAATAAATATTGGTATTCTCGGTAGTCCTATTGGAATTCTAGTGGAGCGTTCACCGCCGTGTTTATTGGTGAAATTATTGATTTTTCTCTTGCGTCCCCAACTTTTACAGTATTGAGGTTAAACTAAATCCCCCAATCTTGTTTCACAGTTCATTTACTTATCAATTATCCTACATTGCCTTAGGAATAATGCTCAAATATTATTTTGAGACTTTAGTGACATTTTCTCTGATACTTTTATAATTCGTTCTTACGATTTTTACTCCTATAATAGGATCTCTTTTTTTACATTTTAGTACAAAAAAGACAACGCAGGTGTCGTTGGGACAATGTTGAATTCTTAAAATGTATCTAGAATGTGGTAGAAAAATATCTTGTTCTTAAAAAGTATTTAAGTTGAGTATCTTATGTAGAAATAAGCTATTAGCACAGAACTGGCCAGTGATTATATCATAGCTATGGAGCCAATTATTGTGTCCTTGCTGTTACAAAGTAACTATAAAAAGTAAGTATAAAACTTGGCTAGAGTAAAAAACAGCTTCTTTTACCAATACAAACTATACTATGTTTTTTTAACACATCATGCTTTTAGTGAGTGAACATAATGGTTTATTTTTTTATTTTATCTGGTTAGCTATATTTTTTAATATTTATGTAAAGTAATCTATGTATTTATTTCATGGAACTTATGTTGTGAGCAGGTATTTTGTGTGTAATGTATACAGATTAGCTGGAATCAATTTTTGCAAAATATTGCAACCAATGTGTGCTGATTATGTGAATTGAAATAAAATATATTAATTAGGTGTAACATTTATAACTTTGAATGTTGATTCATAATTCATACTCAGAGATAAGATAAACTAAGGTGGATTTTCTACATTAATAAGTATAAAAATAGTAGAAACAATGATAAGGTTTATTAATGCTGAGAAGTCTGTTATCAGGAAACATTCAATGCTCACGGTCCAGTGCTGTTGTGGGCTAAACTGGGTCACTTTGGTAATTAATGCAAATGTGTTATACACTGCAAATGTCTGCTATCATGGGTGTTCGTGTTGTTATATTGTGTTATTTGTTTCCATGTATTTATAAAACCTGCCATAGTGTAAAATGTCCATTTGTACCAAATATTACCTGCACTGCCTTCTCTAGTACTAGTTTGTTTGTATATCTGTTAACTATTCAATAATATATCATGTACAAGAATGTCCTTAGTTGGGAGTTGAAGACCAAACTATATTATTATCTAGAAGTTTTGGCTAGAAGAATCTTGAATTTTATTTAATTGAACATAGATGATATACTCTACCCCACTTTATTCATGGTTGGAATATACAAATATGTAGATTTTTCCTAGTTCTTCTGTTATCATGACATATATTACTTGTTCCACCTAAATAATTATTTGAAATATATCTTTATCAAAATAATATCATACATATTAAGCTTAAAGTCTATTTAATGCCTAGTTTGTAATCCCTAACATAGGCAGAATATCTATGTAGCATATTATATGAGATCAGAAAAACTAGAGTTGCCCAACATTTCTTTTGGCAGTATAGAGTATACAAATTTATCCTTCATCTTGAGCTAGAGGCCTAAATAATTGGTTTTATGTTAATTAGACCTGGCTGGACCAAAATACTTCTGAGAGAAAAATATTTGTTTTAATACATACATAATTTTGACATTATAAACGAGATACTATTAAAAAAATTGTTGGCAAAATCTGATTCTCATGGCCTTATATATGTCTTTATTCATGATAACTTTAATTAAAGATTTTCTCTGTCTCATCATAATTTTAAATCTTTTCGAACTTTTAACAGGCGTGAAGTCTCAAGTGACTTGATGCCTGCGACGGGCCTGATGGCGCAGATGGTAGTGATTCTATCTTGTGATCCTATTTTTGAGGCTGTTCAGTTTCGAGTTATTTCAGTCTTTAGCAATTTCACCTTAGGGCGCTCTACTGAGGGCACACTCTGGGGTTACAGAGTGGTATTCCGACACATGCCCTAAATACGTGTGTTGAGGTCGAGTAGCGAACTGGCGCTGGTGTGATGCATGACAAGCCCTGGAGTATGCCGTTCGGTCGCGTCGATGTCGGCTCCGCCGGCGGAGCGGCACGGTGTCCGGTGGCGGTGTCGGATCGAATGCCCCGGCTCTTATTACTGCACCCTCGAGCGATGACTGCTTTTAGCAACACTCGATACCAGCTGCTGAGGATGCTGGGAACACGGAAACGGAGAGTGTTTAAAGTACGGGTAGATATCGTTAGGATCATGTGTCGCAGTTGTAGCGATGCTACGATTTCACTATGATGAGTGTGACATTGTAAGGTTGGCACACCATCATCATAACAGCCATTGGGAGTCCACTGCTGGACATAGGTCTCCCCAAGAAAGAGGGATTTTTGCCCGTAATTGCCGCGCTGGGCATACGTGTTGGCAATCGCACAGCTTTCGCGAAAGAGACGCTGTTGCCCATCCCGCCCTGTGCAATTGAGCTGCACTGTTCTGGATGGATTTACCGCTATCTGTCGGTTCCAGTACCTTAGTCGCCTCTTTCGTCACTTGGTACAGGGGGAGGTACTTTTCTACTCTGCCGGTACCTTACGGCTAAAGGTGGACACATTCGTTATCAAAAAAGTTTTGAGTAGCCTTGATTTGTTTGCTCCCTAGTTGTCGTCTGTTGAAGGCTTAGAGATTGCAGGTTTAAAAAGGTATTATACTATATGCTGATATATTCAGGACTTATAAATAACGAAGAACAAGTTTCTTCGTTATTTATAGCTCGTAAAGGCACAAGGGCGATTTCGGTTATAAAATAGATGGTAAAAGAAATGTACTAATCAATTTATTTTGGGCTAGTTACAATTTTACTATGATATTCGGAAGCAGGTAAATAAATGCTCTATGTGTTCGTGTCGTCGCGAGAGCTCTATTTATTTATTTCAGGACAGCCAACAAGATACATAATACATATCATTTAACAATGATAATAAAAATAGTGTAGGATACATTTCATAGTGATGCCTTGGTTACAGACTGCCGCGACATGCGATGTTTGGTAGTAACCAATTACTATACGATTATAGCATTATTAACATTGTGGTTGAAATAAGAAAAAATATGTCAAATAGTATCATTGCCATAGTGATGCTGTGTGTATAGATTAATTGACAAATAGCTGATATGTATTGATTGATTCAAGTCAAACAATGATAAAGTAGAAAGTACTTCTACGGCAACGGCATAGCCTTTCGATGTAGTCTTGGGGTCGAGATGAGCTGAACCACTTACAATTTAGAAACAGTCCTGGCAAATGTGCTTGGCTTACAAAAATAACTACTTAATAAGTCTTTGGCATTAGAATTTGAATCTGTTGAATCTTTTTTGTATTCTGTTAACGGGTGTGCAGTGATAGTTTATAGCTTTTCAAAGGGTTGAATTCAAACAAATCTTATCTTAAATCACGTGGTAGTCTATATGGCGTATTAAATGTAACCTTATCGAGAAGTAAGGGACAATCTATGTGGCCATTGACCTAGCCTATACATAGAATTTAGTGAAATATACAGCTCATACGGTTCTGGTGCGGGCGGTTCATACCCAAGGACGGGCTACCTTGTGTTACATATCGCCAATGCGCGGATATCATAGGCCATGGCGTAACTTGGTTATTTGGTGAATGTTTTTATTTAGAACGCTGAACTCGAGCTCAAGAACGTGCGTGATGTACTGTTATTATGTTACCAAGAAACTGTGGAAGTAATGTTTTTATTACTGTCACTAAAGAACTCTGCATTGTTAACATCTGACTCACATAATTATATTACTCCAGTGCTGATACTAGCCGGCCGTGGCACCAGCACCAGCAAGTAAAACTACTTGAATTTGTCATTAAAATACTCACTTATATTATACAAATAACTTTTAAGTATAAGATATTTTTTAAGTCAACCCATAATTTACGACGCTCGAGGGCATTTATTGTCTGAGGCAAGTAATTATACATTTTGATTGCCAGATGTTCTTGTTTATTTCGAAATGGCTAAGTACCACCATATCACTACTAACACGTGTGCCGTAAAAGCGTGGTTGTCATTAAATTTGGGAAACCGAGTTCTAGCGTGCACGTAATAATTCGGAAACATCGTTTCTGTAGTACTAATTATTACGCTCACATCGGTCTACAGAGTACGATCCCGCATCCCAAGCGACCGCGTAGGCGTGATACGCAGCGAGTCAACACTCTTTATTTGTGACTCTGCTTAGCTCTCGCAGAGCGTAAGAGAAGCTGCTCAGTTAGCTCACAACGCCTTCTACGTGGTGTCACGCCAGTGTCGAATCCATGGTGATACCTAGAAGTGGACACTTACAGACTTCTTCGGTCTCGTAATCGTTTCTTGCAATTATTATAAGGGTGGCGGCGTCATCCGAAACAAGATCAACTTTGCTGCTGCTAGTTCATTAATGTAGCCTAAGAATAATAGACATCCTAATACGCTACAATAAGTCGGAGGCGGCCGGTTTTGATCCCACATATTTGGTCTTGTTTAATCTCCTTTAATCATGCAGATTAAACTAATAATATGTTGTATGATTATTAGTAATTAACACTTCCCGTCTCATCCCGGTGGAGATTTTTAATATAAGTTACTAATGTGTCTAGGCGTTTTATTTCTTTCAAACCACATAATTAATCTTTTTAAACAAAAATATCGTATCACGTTGTTTGTCCGGGAACCAATTTTATGATTTTTTTGCTGACTATGTACAGTTTCATCTACATAATTTAAGAGAAAAGAATGTCTCAAAAGTCTTAATTTATAGCTGTAATAATTTGATTTTTTTTCTAATAAACATAATAAGTTAAGACATTGTCCTGTCTGTTAGTTACCAGTATATTAATTTATACATCCCATGCAATGACCTGACTCTGAGAAAAAGTTGCTTAAAGCATTTGTGATAAGGACATCAGACAACAGAGGAATCACAAATTTTTCACTTCACTTATTTATCACTGAGACACAGAAAAAACACAAATATTCATCTAAATATATTTGCGTTTTGATAATATCTCATGATAGCATGACGACCATCTGCGACGTCGGGCCCGCCAGATAAACCTAACATTTTATTAAAATAACTGACGAATATTGTTTAAAACGCGAATGTTTGTGTGCATTTACGCGTTTGTATTACACTTGAATTTGCTGTGAGATTTACTTGGATTGTTGTATTCTGTTGCATGTAACAATTGTCTTCATAGTTCAACATCAAATCTAAGACTTAACTATACGTCTGAACCTGCCTCATGGAAACTCTTACCGTTTGAATCACGCCCATTGTTGTAAAGCCTATAATATAATAGTCCTTCGTGTAAGTTAATCGCCTTTATAAGACTGATTTGTTTTTACAATACAAAGTGATGTACGCGATTTCGTCTGCTTAAAAACTCCAAATACACATTCTAAATACACATTTATAGACAATTAACAGACGAAAAGGGTATCATGATTTTTCCACATACACCAGATCCAATTAGCTATTAAATACTAGCTGGGAGTGAGCGTATCTGTTTCTAACCGATTGAATCAACTTTGCTTGTCTAAAATTCATACTAATGTAAGCAACGTGAGCGAAACTATGTCTGTTCGTTACGTTTTTAAGCATTATCTGCTGTACATATCTTGAAGAAATTTCGTTTTAGAATGTCTTGAAGCTCGACTAAGTTGGTACCTACTTTCGACCCCGGAAAAATTATCATTCGCTAAATAATGCTAATAACGTGAAGTCCTGGCAGACGGAGCCCCGGTTCAAATAAGATATTCTAATTACAAAATAATGAACGCGGACTGATGTCAAGTATGTGGATCTAGAGACGTGCGCCTGGTACTGTAAATATGTCGTTATCCATCTTGCTCGTGGTAATCCCATCTCGCCGGCAGTTTCATAACACATGATCCCGGAATTACCATAATGGTGCGGTTGAACTGCACGCGAAGTCTGCATTGTCTTTCTACAATTAGATGAAATTCCTCTACGTTTCTCGAATAATGTCACACATGTGCATTTCCCTGTTCCACCATTTGTTGTTTTACTTAGTAATTTAGTCATCATCATCATTACGGGCATTGGAAGTACATAGGAGGACATAGGCCTCCCCAAAAAAGGGGGAATGTTGCCAATAATTGCTGCGCTGGGCATACGTGTTGGCAATCGCGGAGCGCAGTTTTCGTGACTGGGATACTGCTGCCCATCCCCACCTTTATAATTTGAACTACACTGTCGAATGCATATACCGCCAGCTGTCAGTTCTGGTATCTGGTAGAGTAGAATAGTATTTACCTCCCGCACTATTCTACTCTGCCGTTACCTCTCGGCTAATTAGTAATTAAGTAGTTCTCCATATGCAGTGTCGAGACATCGGGACCTCATCGAGTCTGTTGCTGTTCATCAAACCACAATCTGTCATATGAATTGTCACGAGCGGGCTCCGCAACCTTAATATGGTTTACTTGTCAACTGTCGGGCGTGGTTGACGGCGATCGTTGACTATGATAATTGTTTTCACGCTTCAGTTCGTCAATAGAGTTGCGGTTAATAAATGATTAACTTATTCTACATCATACTGTTATATAATGCGTATTGCAATATGCTTATACCTTTTCTTTGTGAAACCAGCCATGTGTCTTCAGAAATAAAACAGCAAAGAGAAAAGAAATTATAAAACTCGATTTGCCAATCTCAGACTAACGTAACACCGGTCGTTGATTAGATCTAACCTCAGCGTAACCGATTACGTCCCACCGCGAAATAATTCTAGAGCCCACTTGGCCCAGTAGTGCGGCGCGCTAAACATCCGGTGGACAAATTGAAGGCTGCCTTTTTAACCAGCCTCCAGCCACCAACCAGCCAAGCTAGTAACGTAGGCCTAAGTTAGTATGTTAACTGCAATATTAGTTTAACTGCAGAATTGTTTGGCGAATAAGAACCAGCTGCGCACCTGGTTGATGGAGATGATTGCGAGTCGACGGAATGTGCAAGCGTCGTGCTATGATGTAGGAGCGCCCGCTCGGTGCCGGACTGCAGCCGGAAGGTGCCGTCGATGCTGTATTACACATCAGCACTGACACCGTAGCTCTAGTCAGTCTGCGCAAATCCTATCTGAGGCAGATTATTGAACATGAGGATAGGTGGCGTGTTACAATGATTTCATTGACAAAACAAATAAAAATATTTTATATTTAGAAAACTCAGAATTGTTTATATATTTAAGTGAACATACATATTTTTTCAAGACAATAACATTAACCAGATACACACACATCAGTTGCTATGATAATATATATTAATCAATTTTTATTTTTACCAATATGTAACTGCCGCGCTGGGCTATAGCAGAGCGTAGCTCTGTGACGAGGTTGCTGCAACCCCCCCCCCCCCTAGTCCCGTCACTAGGTACACTACTTATTAATTATTTGTATTATGATTTATTTGAGGTAGACCTCACATTAAACATTAATGTGTCTTGCAACAATTATTTCTATTATTTCGATTGGAAGAGTGAGAGAGGCAGGAAAATTAGTCGATGAATGCGACATACTTCCAATGTCGGGAGCGTGTCGGCTACGGTGGCCGTTCACCGCAGTACGCGGGTCCGGCTTAAATATAGATGCCCGTGTGTATGTACAAGATTTATTCCGGCAACGTTTCACCGGTTTTAATAAAAGTTGGCACATGTGTATGTATTTTTCAAAAGCCTTTCCAGTTATACTCGGGCGTGTCGAGGTGTCGCTTGTACTACATAAAAAGAGAGCGTCCGAATAATTTAGCGAAGGAACAGTTGCCAGAACAAACGCGTCAGAATAAGGTATTTATGCCGCGTGCGTTGAAGCTCTAGAATTTTGTCTAAAGCTTTCTGTATTAAAGGAGATAGGATGCGGAATGCGTATATTGTGGCAAATGAGGACGTCTGGAAATAACACCGCTATGTGCGTTGGTGCGTATTTATGAATTCGTCCTAGGCAGATTGTTCGTGTGGTGTTTGCGGAGGATGCCGAGTGGGCTGTGAGGATGGTGAAGGTTAAATATGCTTTAGACTATACCGTATTATTTAAAAACCGAATCGATATTTAGACAGACTTTTCCATACATTTCGACAGGCTCTATGGCGCGCTCGGCAGTGTCCTATCATGTTGACCCAGGACCAACATTTATATGATGGTTATTTGTGTTTGTTCTGTGTCTAGAGTCAAACGTACCTTATCCAGTAGAAGAGGTATTGAAAAATGGCCAGGATAGAAATTGCTTGTTTGTGGACCTGGTCTAATAAAAACAATTACCAAGAATAAACGAGCGTGTATTAACGGACTAATGCAAGTAAGGAAAGCGAGAGAGAAATGCCAAAATCGTAACAAGTGGAGCTCCATAGTCTCTGCCTGTCTTGATGGGACATTAGCGTGGTGTATGTATCTATGTTTATTGTATTTTGATTGATATATATATGTATTTTTTTGTGATTTCACTATTCCGCTAGTAAGTGTTTTAAACTAATTATCAGAGTTAGGTCCAATAAAATGAGTGAATTTATTATTGTACATTATAACAGAAACGTTTCCGTAGATTATGCATATAGCATAATCATTTTTATGTTTTTATGAGGACCTCCTTAGAGAGCTGGTAAAGACAAAAGGTCGCGATGGAAGATTTGGGATTTCTTCTGCAACTTCGGTAACGAATAAAAGTAAACCAAAACCCGTTTACGTCAACTACACGTACTGATAAAAGTCGTTCGTTATGTCGTTGAGTTAACCACGGTTTGTGTCTGCGATGCGCTATCCCATCGTCTGATCGTCAGTGCGCCGGCGACAGTTCGCCAGTGAAGTGCGGCCACTCTCGCTTTCTGAGGCGATGCACGTAGTTCGGCGCAGATGAGTCAGTGGCTGCTAATTACAAATTTCAATAAGTGGGTGAAGGCGAACGCGTTCGTCGCTACCGGCTCCAACGAGGCTTTAGTGCGCCGCAGTGCAGCCCGCGTACTTACCTATTCCTACTGCCAAATAGCAGTGTTCGCATTGCTGTGACACCTGACGTTTACTGTCACGCAGACTGTATGCTTGTTTGTCAACCTGGGCTAATCAAAAGTAACACATTATATCACTGTAACCGAAAATAGCCGTGTTCGATAGCATCAGACGGACGGGAACGGGTTATGTTTTATTTACATATAAATAATCTTATTATAAATTTAAAAATAAAACTGTCCATATTCCCAGACTTGAGACTTGTTTCAAGGACAGACTATTGCTTAAGCTCTAGTAAGTTTGTTTGATTTCCTGAGTGCTACACATGTTATGACTCAACATTTAGTTTTATTAGTTGCTTGTTATATAAAGTCACCCAATTTTTGTCCACACATGTGCTACTGGCCCACTTTAAATAAACAGAATGGTAGTTAATTTAGAAACATGCATTACCGCATTACAACCACAGCAAATGCCTCGTGCCCGCGAGTGCTTCACTGATTTTATAACTTAAATACCTACATCGTACACTCGACTACTACTCGTTACTTTTTGGATTTTTTCAAAGTTGCCGGCAAACCGACAAGCCAGTTGTATTCACTATCAGTCTTTTGTTTTTGTCAGAGTGTAGAGTTTCGACACCATTGAAAGTACCCTTTTTAATTTTGCACTATTGAAGATATGCATTTTTCACATTTATTATTGATTCTCCGTTTAGTACCGGCGGAATAGAATAGTAGTACCTGTACTAGGTGTCGTGAGAGGCGCCTGAAGTACCGGAGCCGACGATTACGGTATACATCTACCCGAAGCAGCGTAGCTCAAATGCAACAGGGTGGGGATGGGCAGCAGCGTTCCCGTCGCGAGAATGCGCTCTACGATTGCCAGCACGGACATGGACAAATGACCTCTTTATAGGGGAGGCCTATGTCTAGCTGTGGGCGTTATATGGCTATGGCTATGATGGCATAAATTATTATTCGACTAGTAATTTCGTAGTTGGAATGGAATTTATCGTTAAATATAGGTTATACTTTATATGTCCGAACATACGCAATGAAACACCTGCATTGGTACCGGCCAAACTTGTCTGTTTGCATTCGATTGCTTCTTTTGCAATCGACAACTGAGGCTAAACTGTCGCCGATAAGATACCCTCACCGCGCGAACCTCTGCGACGACAACACTGTCAATATACACTATTTCATTTCCAGCTGACCATTAACGCCTCTGTTAATTACTAACGAGTATGCCAATGGACGTCGTGCAATGCCCGGTTAACACGTAATTGGTTTGTTTTCAAAGATAACTCACTGCATTATTGGGTCATTATGATGTTTGATTACATAATTTGCCGTCGTTCGTTTACGAAGCAGCAGGAATATTTCTGAATGTATATCTGTACATATGAACAAAACAGAAGTGTTTGTTTGTAAGGGAAAAAGTAATAGCTAGTCCAGTGAGTAGCTTTACGGGCGCGAGCTGGCTCGCGTGGACGCATTTCACATTGTGTGATCACAGGAAACTGTAGGGATCAAGCTATCGAAATGCCCAATTTTATCGGATAGACGGAGTTATTTTCGCTTTTATAATATTATAAATAAAACCTGTTTACTCTTGCCAATCTTAATAAATATGTGATGGTACTATGTTGACGATGCTTGCAAAGCATAGAGCTGTATGTAGCGTTTGTGTGAGACACGACAGACGACTTGTCGTTAACTATATACCTATAATTAATTAAAAAAATTGCGTTTGCGTTTCGAAGTTCATTCCGGACAAAGATAGTGACGCGTACTGTTTATATGTAAAGACTAGCGACCCGCCCCGGCTTTGCACGGGCGGACTTAAATAGGTACAGATATTTTAACTGATAAGCATGCTAATTAAAACGCCCGTGAAACAATTGCTGTAATTTCTACTTTAGACGAGGGCTTGTTAGCACCGCTCTCGGTAAGTGCTCAATAGGACCAACCACTGTGTTGGACCCTTTACCACCGTTAGTTTTGTCTGGTGGCTCGCGTTATGTACCTGCTGTAAACTTAGTTGTAAGACTCGTGCGGTGCTGGCAGACTAGTTTCAAAGTAGGCCACTCAATGACCTACTAGTAAATGGTTAATATAACCCCATAAAGTTATGGGTCGTCGGTGATGCCAGCAAAATCTGTAGAAAATATATTTTTGCCGATTTAAAAATGCCTGTGATAAGCTTATTAAAATAACGATATCGTGAAACGCTTTTTCGTAGTTGATAAGTAAATTTATTTGTGTGAATAAACGTCAACTCCTTACTGAAGTTTGTCATGTAAGGTCATAAGTTGTAGGGTATACCTACTACACAGATAACGATAAAGCAATGCGTATAAAAAATAATTGTGTGCGACGGTCCGCAAATTGTCTGCAATCCCTATTTAGTCCCGACGTGAGCGACTTTCTCGCGGAGAGCATTTCGTGCACGAGCTGGTTAGAAATGGGAATGGCAGGTAATTTAATTGGTTAGTTAGAAGTAAACCGTTCCGGCTGGACCATCAACGTTGTGGTAAAATGATTTTATTTTATATTTCCGGTTTAGCGTTACGAGTGTGTGCACGCAGTACTAACTTATCTGCGGTTAGAAACCGCCGCCTGCCAATGTTTATATGATGAATATTGTACTTGTCTTAATTACATTTTCATTTATGGTTTTTGTGTGAAAAGTTGTTTGTATTTATTTGTAGACTAGGTGTCATAACAAGTTCAACAGAAGAAGAATTTACCAACCACCCTGGATTGGTAAATTCTTCTTTTTCCATAACTCTGTTAATGGAAAATTCTCTAAATTAATTGTTGCCCTTTGAATGTTTCATAGCGTCAATATAGCTCTTTCGCAAAGCCAGGAATTTGCTTTAGTTGCAATGTTGGTGCGCTTTTTTACACGCTTGGCTGTGTTCAACTAATAAGGGCCGGCCTAAGCTGAACCCTCGGTCGAATGGATTTTCATATTGATGTGAAATCGATTTATATTGGTAATGTAAAGAGCCCCGACACTGTTAATTTTTTTACTTTATCAAATAAATAATAAAGTAAAGCAAAAAAATGAATACAGTATCACGTTTTTAGACTATATATCGCACCTTTAGCTGAAAACTGCAACAACTCTAAACTATTATTGTTTAAATATGAAGGATGGCAATCAAGTTCTCCTAATCAGGATACTTGTTCGGAAATCAAACTTCAGCACATGCTGTCTGATAAATAAGAAACAGGGGATTCTGCCCATCATTTCCGCGCTGGTCCAAGAATGTTGTCAATCGCAGAGCGCAGTTTTCGCAACAGGGATGCTGCTACCCATCCCTGCCCTGAACATATCAGCTATTAATTATATAAATATTAATCACCTCTTACGACACCTGGTACTATTCTACTCAGCCACTCTCCTCTCGGCAATTTTTGTTAAAATTAAATACTACATAATTTTATGTATGTATATGTAAAAATATCTCTATTATAGGTACAGGCTGCGAAGTGTTTCGTACGGTTCCGCAATGGAAATAATAAAGTGCGTATGTAGGCCGTGGTCGGGCGCGTGTGCGCAGAGAATATGTGGCGCCATCAAATTAATTAATCGGCCCATCGGCGTCAGACGTTCCGAACGCCTCGTAAACGCCCACCGCTGCCAGGGCGTGCGCCTACGCCACGCCACTACAACTTGAGGATAAAAATCGCGCGCCTCTTATTTTATTTCATAAACCAAGTCGAGATACAAGCAGGTGGTCCGCGTGATAGTAAGCCTCACCGCAGCCTATGACCGCTTGTAATATCACAAGACTTGAAGATAGTATGTCACATTACCCAGTAATTTCACTGGCACTCTCACCCTCCAAACCAGACAGCAGTGCGAACACTGCTATTTGGCAGTCGAAATAGGTAGGAGTGAGGTACCAATGCAGACGACCTTTGTATGAGGATTACCTCATCTCATTGAATATGAGATCAAAAAGAAATGTACGATGAATATTTGTGTGTTCTGTATCTAGTTAAATATGTGTTGAAGTATATTTGTGATTCCTCTATTGTCTGATGTCCGTAAAATGATTGCTTTAAGCCACTTGCCTCGTAGACTGATCTGTGTATATTAGGTGACTTTATTATTATAATATTTTCTAAAATCTATGTATATAACAAATATATCATCATACCGCCAACCTTGAGCGTCTAGGTAGTTATTTTATCTACCTCTATCACCATACACACTAAAACAGATGCGTGAACAGCAATAGCAGGCACTGAAACAGGTGAGGGTAAGGACCTCATGTGGACGACCATTGTTTTGTAGGTAGGTAGGTATATATATATTGTTATTGGGGAATCTACATCCGGGAACCTTCTGTGGTATGAAACTTCAAGAAGGAGACCGCAGTCTCCCAATACTTGTCCCTGTTCAATACAGGAGAGGCAACCCTAGTCGTAAACCCGTACAAGCCCCGCCGCTCCCGTTTGGCAGCTTTTTAATTAGGAACCGTTATCGTTATTGCGAAGTTTACCGCTGTGTGATGTCATTGAGAGAATACAACGAATATGACACCGTCCTTTACTGTCTAACTAGACTAA
Source organism: Heortia vitessoides (assembly GCA_020976665.1). Taxonomy (NCBI): domain Eukaryota; kingdom Metazoa; phylum Arthropoda; class Insecta; order Lepidoptera; family Crambidae; genus Heortia; species Heortia vitessoides. The sequence continues at coordinate 165,013 of JACJUM010003317.1, read as the reverse complement.
CTTCAGATATATACATTATACATTAACACGTTAGGTGATGTTGGTATGTGTTGGTATCTTTGATACTATTCAGTTGAAGTGACGTATCCAAGCCGCCACACTCATCAATGCTTCTGAGGGCTTCTCATTTGTGCGGGGAAAATAGTTACAAGTTCAATCGCCCCCAGTGATGATTGAAATTCTGAAAAAAGAGCACTAACTTGAACTGTTTATGCAGCGCATGCGACGAAAGACCTTAAATGTGAATAATTTTCCCCGTTTTCGCAACATTTATCACTGACGCTTCGCTCCTATTGGTCTCAGCGTTATGTTATATAGCCTAAAGCCTTCCTCTATAAATGGACTATCCAACAAAAAAAGAATTATTTAAATCGGACCAGTTGATCCTGAGATTAGCGCATTTATCCAAACAAACAAACTCTTCCGCTTTATAATATTAGTATACATATTAATATAATATTAGTATTATATTATTTGTTAACCTTTGAAATTACTGGGGTTTCTGTAACGATAGGCGCGACTGTCACCAAGTCAAGTAGTGTGAGGTTGTGCCCAGTGGTAACTTCCACACGCTGAACTTGTGCCGAACGATGTCGAATCATCGCAGCCAAAAGCGGGGACAATAAAGTCCCCTCTCACTGCAAATCCCTAGTTCCCCAGCGCGAGCGGTAACAAGCCGGCTCATATGCGCGCATCTCGCCACGCGCGAGCGCGGTCGAAGCTCCCGGAAGGGATGTCACTCCGCGAGTATATAGCGGACAATATCCACGTGTATATGTAAGTGTAAGCTCGCTGGCCAAATGTTCACAAGTCGAGTCGGTTATTCAGTAGACTTGGGAAAGTGACCAGGGAACAAGTTATACTTAAATAGTTTAATACGTTTAACATAAAAAAATTCTTACAAATACTGGCAACTCTTCTGGTCAGCGTAGCTACCGCAGAGAGATCTTTTTCTACTCTTCGCAGAATAAAATCTTGGGTGCGTGCTTCAATGGCACAGGAAAGATTATCCGGGCTACCTCTCCTAAATAGGTGTACACAAAGATGTGAACCTGGATATCGATGAAATTATCAACGTTTTCGCAAAAAAGAAACGTAAGCTTGCATTTGCATTTGTAATTTACGTAAGTACCTAAATGTAATTTGATATTCTTAGAAAATGTAAAAAATTATCAAAATCTTGGCTGGTATCCACCAGCCAAGATTTTGATAATTTTGAATAATTTTGAAAATAAATTAAAACTCACTTATTGATCTCCGAATGTAGTCTAGTAGTCTGCTGGTAGTTTGCAGATATAGTTAACAACTAGCTCCCGAGTGCGGAAAGTTAGATTAACAACCGCAGACAAAGACGCGAGCGCTCGAGATAAGATCCGAGTGAGGACGCGCGCGGGCGTCGCCACAAAGTTCAGGAGGCTGTTGCTTGGCTACTTGTTACGTCATTACTTTCCATATTTCCTTACTATCTTGTAAATACGCTCCATTGTTTGGGTTAGTTTAGTAACTTTCGCAAGCGGTTGCGAAACTGCTCACTTTACAAAGCTATATATCTTTTGACGAAGTAAGTTTGTACTCGCGACCACAAATTGCAGTTGTAAAGACATATCGAACGATCTATAGCTATAGTAAAAAATGAACTGACAGATCGGAACGGGAGGTGAAGAGAAGGTTCAGTTATGCACAATTAATCGGTAAGCCTCGGCTCGGAGACGAGGATACGATGCGTTAGCAACCGAGAGCGGAATTTTACTAGGAAGCGTTAACTCTAATGTCCTAACGACTACACATCTACCCGCGGTAGTGAATATACAACTTATCTAAAATATATTTTGAGTAAGGTCATCGCACCGCAAGTTCGACTGTGGTGGGTCGCGTGCCCAATCACCAGACCGGCTGATGAGAAGGTAATCGAACGTTGACTGTAACAATGCTTTCTAAAGGCTTTAGCTTCACCTGACAACACTGCCTTTCGATTACCTCCACCTCAACTTATAATTACATAGAGCACATTAACAATTTGGTTTCCAGTCCACTTTCGCGAGCTTTGGTAGCGTTGAAAGCGACCGTTGTTTTGCTCGTGCCGCATATTGTTTAACGCACTTTCTCTACCAAACTGATAGCGGGAGTTCTGAGGTCTTTGCGGACTTAGTTGCTGGATGTCTGTTGCTGTTGCGTCAGTTACGTGCCCAAATCATGGCGGAGAATTGAGGATAATAACATAATAGTTATATTACAGAATCGACTCAGTAGGATGTACAATGTCAGTGCAATGTCGCGTGTCGCTGTCCGCCTCTCGGGGCAGGCCGGTTACTCAATTGTTTTCGACCGCTTCGACACGCCCCAATAAGCCCTGGGAAAAAGCTTTTTCGCTGCTTCTTATTTTCGTCAACGCCATTGTTGAAAAGGGAGGGTGATAGGAAAGGAAGTTGCTGCAACTAGTTTATCGAACGCGGTGCCATTCTGTGAGTTATTGTTTCTAACAATCACAGTGATGTCTCTACAATAACAGGTGTCTTGAATGTGAAACAGTGAATTATTTTACAAGTTTAAATTGTGGACGACTACAGGTCTTAGCATTCTACATTTTATGGAAACATACTTTACCACAAAATATATCCTAGTAATAATTTAATTGATTAATTTGTAGTTTGCTTGTTAGAAATATAACATACAGCTTTAGTAGTAGTCACTATGTCAATAGGAAAATCGGATCGCTGGTTGAACTGGCACTTAAAACTATAGAATGATGACCTTGAACATGTATCCCAATAAAAGTTTATATCGAGATCGTGACCTTGGCATCGAAACAAACATAAACATGAGTGGCTACAAATTGGAACATCGGATTCAAAATTGGGCTTAGTCATCGTCGTGAAAAGCTTTCATGGGTTCAACGGCCATAAATCGCCTTCTGATTCCATATTGTATAGGAAGTGAGGCTTTATTTATAGACTGGGAGGGTCGCACGCGTCGCGTCGCCGGCGCACGGCGCTCGCCGCTCGCCGCTCGCCGCTCGCCGCTCGCCGCTCGCCGCTCGCCGTGGACGCAGGAGAGGTGGCGGGCGCGGGTGCGGGCGCGGGCGCGCGGGCGCACGCGAGCGGCAGTCGGCTGTGCCGAGGCCGCCAGTGTTCCCCGGCGCTCAGTCACGGTCGGTCTGCGCTGCGATTCGGCGATCGCGCTCATTCGTGCTCCGCTCGATCTGGGTATCAACGCGCCTCGCGTTTCGAAATCGTTTCAGAGTGCCAGTGATAAGTTCGATACGAATTCGCCAATCGCGGCCATCGGTGCACCTGGGCGATAAACCATCGGCGGCGTCGCGCCGAACTGTGCCGAATTCGATTTTTACGCTGACGAAACGTCGTGATTGAACCCGAGAGTGAATTTACACGGGATTCTGTTGGTATAATTACAATATCCTTGTGTGAGTTGAGTGTTCGGAGTTTGTGCTAGAAGATGCGGCCGAAAGAGGAGATAGACTCGAAAATCCAGACGGGGACTTTCATTCTCTCCGAAAAGATAGACGACACTAAAATGAAGAAAAATGACAAAGAAATAAAGAAAGAGATGAGGAGACTGGAGAAAGAAAAGCAGGAGAGGGAGAAGAGAGAGAAGAAAGCCCGTGAAAAGGAAAAGGAACGCGAGAAGCAAGCTAAGAAAGGTGAGACTTGTAGTAGATTCACTTTATCTATGCAAGAGGCACTTGTATATTTATCATGATGTCATCTATTTGACTTTATATTCAAGAACGTGGTGCGACGTTGGCGGAAACCGAATAGAATCTTAGTATTTTGAAGAAGTGTTCACACGGATAACATCTATTGTTAGTGCGGCCTTGACGTGATGATAACTACGTCACTTATCAAATACTCTTTAATGATTTCTGATCGCCGGCTGCTTATCGCCTGCTCCAATACTGTTTAACTTGTGTTACCAACAATTTTATCAAAATCATTTTTAAATTAAAGTTTCTCACGGATACAACAGCTTTCTGAGTTCAATACATATTATTATTTACCGTTTTCTTTAATGCATTTGCACTAATGACAAGTTATTAATTAGCACTTTGTTTTGAGAACCTGTTGCAGACGTGTCAGAGAGAGTATAATAATTATAATTATAGTTTACACAAATTAAACTGCTGCTTTAGTACATCCTACAGATATATTTTGTTAATGTGCCGAACGACCTCTGTATTTTTATGATATTGTATTTTTTGATACCTGAGGCGAGGAAAACTTGGCGCATGCGGTGTTCCATATTTGTTTCCAGTATTTTCGCCATAACTCTGAAATAGTTTCGTCATCTCCGCACTACACACTACACGCGGTACAATGCGGCTGTTGTACCTGAATCCTGCGCTACAGTTTATCTCTTCTACACCAGGGTATCTCAATTTCAGAAATTAGCTTCCCTATCTCTTTGCAAATAAGGTCCCGATACTATAGTACTAATTATGATGATGATTACCGAACGCGTTCGCGTCAGCGAGGGATACGAGTCATCTTTACAAATAGAACGAGACGTTGCACTGTTTGTTTTCTCGCTCAATGCAAAGGAACCGGTCCGCTCTACCTACACCTGCATGTTATTGAAATGCAAGGTTTCTCTTACAATCAATTGCATTTTCATTTGTGATAGTTTGTAAATTCTCCGAGTCCACACAAACAGTGCGTGGCGCGTGTCTGCTCGCCGCATGCCGCTCGCCGCATGCAGCTCGCCGCCCACCGCACGGCACGCTGGATTGTTGAGCACGTCGGCCTCAATGAGATTTATGTGTGCCTTACGTTTGCATACAAAAGTCTCTCAAAAGTCACGATTTTGCTTGCATTTGAATGAGTTTTGGCCGGTGCTCACGAGATGAAACTGTGGTTTTAGTCGCGAACTCGCCGGAGGAGGCCGCTCCCGCCGCTACTTATTTGGCCAGTTCGAGCGAAACGAGCTTTCTTGGCTTTCTGGTTGGCTTCCTGCATCGTGACCGGTGGCGACTTCTTGCGCGTCTCCGAACCCGTGTGCCGCAGTGACGGTCTGACGGGCATATTTGGCGGAGCTATTTTAATTGGCGCGTCGCTCGCGTTTCGTCGTACCTTAACTGAGGTCCATTGTTCATTTTCTCCTTACATTTTCGTTAAAAATTAATAAGTTGTAATTTACTCGTATTTGGTTGTTGCCTAATTTATCTACAAATATGTCACGATAATTGCGTCACTCAAAGGCGTTTAGGAAGAACTTGTCTATCCACAGAAATGCGTGCCCTTACAAATCAACGGTATATGATAGGGTGCTATTGTAAGTTGATTAAAACAGCGTGGAGCGCAGTGCCAATAAAAAGTAGTAGTCGCTCAATGGACGGTCGTGTGCGGACGCGCCGCTGTGTTGGTACTGGGTGCACACGTGCTGTCGCGTGATTCGAGTCGTGGCTCCGGTGCGGCCGAAATCGAGTCTACGTCGTTCCACTCCAAGTTATGATTCCGGCGCTGTTCACTTATATAAGTGCATCGTTCACTTGGCACGCGTTGTCTCTGCTCGCTAGATGACTTATGACTGACTTATGACTTTGTCTCATCATGACTTGAGATCTAAATTCATACAAAACACACAACATCTCATATATCTCGTATATCATACATTGACCTGACTCCGTGGTAAGTCGCTTAAAGCACTTGTGTTAGATACATTTGTCCCGAGTGGAGATCGAACCCACGACCCCAGGCGCATAAGATAGGATCACTACTATCTGCGCCATCGGACCTGCCTCCTTTTTGTCGCTTATACTAATTAAAATGTATCTTCCATGTTCCACGCGGATTTACATGTTTTTTGTAGCTTCGACAATGCGCACCGACTCTGACTCGTTTCCAATGCCATTGTTAGCGGTGTTTGCTTTCTTAGATGTAGCACGATTACCCAGTAGCATTAGAGCAGCGAGATGAACGTCATTGCCATGTCCCCGCGGAGGGCGTCCATTGCGGCGCGACGCCGGTTGGTTCCCATCGGCCGCGACATTGGCATTCAACGCTGAAATAAGCGCGCATCATTTGTGAATCATCCTACCTAAATGTGATGTGACTCTGTTGACCCCATCAGAGTGTTTTGGTCGAAACAATTAATATTTCTATGGCATATTTAACTTGTCCAATGTCGGCGGCCGTCAACTGTTTAAACAAGTTATCCCAGATCATTATAATGTTTTAGCAACGTTAATTAACTGTTCAGCCATCACAAACGCGACCAGCGAGCGTCTTCACGCCCATTGCAATCGAAACTTTATGTTATGATAAACATATAATTGACTAATTCGCTAACAATAAAAAGTATCTGATTGTTAATGAATTAATCACATTGCTATGTTTATAAGATTGATTTAATTACGGCCTGTTACAGAGTTTTCATCCAACTAAGTATCTGTTGATTAAATGCTAAGTGATTGCATGTTTTCGGAATTTATTTGACTTTTGTAGTAATCAATAAAATGGTCTGAAATGACTATAACAAGATTAGTCGTAACATATATTTCATTTAAAATTTAATAAATACTTAAGTAATTCGCTACGATTACAATTGCGTTCTTATATATTAGTCAGTCCTGTTTGGTCCTGTATTCGTACATAAAATGTTCAACAAGTGGCTTGATACAAGTTTCTTAGAATTGATGCCAATGCACGCCCGAGACATGTGGCCGTGTGGTTTTGACGCTGTTTGTGTTAAATGTTGCTCGGGTCACTTGAGTACTCGAGTGCAGGAAAAGATCAACGGGCTCTGATTGCATCTGGTGGCGGTGCGCGTGCGCCGCGTCACCGGGCGCCCACTTCACTTATAACCCGCCGACTTGTAACACTACTAGCTCATTTGGAAACTAGACTTGCTATGGTGCTACTGAATATTGAATACGAGAGAACGTGTAGGGCGCGCGAGCTGCGCGCGCGTGGCCTCACACCCGGCTCCGTCTCACCTGTCCCTACCTATTAACTAATTCACTACATTTACTTTTACTCGTCCTTTAACCAGTGACGTCCCTTATTCTGTTTATACTCGTTATAACGGGTAAGTATGTATAGCATTCAATGTTGGTCTTATGTTTCTTCAGTTTCAACTAGTAATGGATTTATATATTTATAGATGAGCATTCACTTTGAGACAGAACTCAGAACAGACAAATTCTCAATAAATCTTTCTTTGGTATAAATGATTAGTTCGCTATGTTTGTGAAATGCTAGCAAAAGTGCTGTTCCGCAAGTAGAGTTGTTGCGTATGCGTATAGTACAGAGGTGGTGTGAAGCGCGCGCCGGATGCGTCGTCGCTCGCGCGTCGCGCGCCGAAATAAATGGCGATCTAAACGTCACCGATATATGTCCTTTATTTTTACAACGCACCATATTTTCGTGGAGGGTTTCCTCTCGGCCGCTATTATTACCATCATGCTTCGTTATTGACCCTCTCATTGGTGGTATTAATTGTCCGCTCGTGCACGTCGCTGTTGGCAGTTGATACACAGCTTACTTAATACTTATTGTAGTAATTGCATTTGTAGTGTACGCATCGTTAATTGCCACTTTATGTTCTCCTATTAAAAGGTCCTACGATGATTCACTGGCAGGAATGCAGATATGTTTGTGCTCGAGAGTCAGACCCAGCAACAAACACGTGTCCGACAACTATTTTTCTAATACCGATAACATACTACAAAAATAAATTCTCCATCAGAATAATTTGTGCCCGTGTTTAGATCATTACTTAAACCAAAAACAAACCGTCGACTTGCAGCCGCCTGCTGGCTGCTCGCTGGGATGCGAGAGGAATCGAGATAAAGATAATCTTTAACGACATAAGCGTTTTTATGATTAATTAAATCGATAAGTCTATTTCGAGCTTTCTCTGCCTTTTATAGGGCAGTCAATAGCACCTTTCATTAGTTTCATCAACATTATCGACGGCACTCAATTTTAAATACGATATATATCAAAAGATTGTAATCGCTCAGCGATATATTTAAGTATATGGGTTAATTGTAATTTATTTAAGCGAAAGCAGTAGGTATATAGTATAGTGACCATAAAACGTTCGGTAAAACTGAAGTAATGTGGTGTTACAAACAACTCGTAAATAATAATGATTGCTTTCAGTGCAAGTGCAGGTGCTGTTCAGTAGCTGACTTAAAAACAAGTAAATTTCTCGTTAACTTCCATTGTTTCCACTGTATCACGCACGTGCAGTCGTGCTGTCGTGCAGTAGTTGTCATTACACGAAAGGAACAGCATTGATTATGAAAGACGATTTCACATCGTTCCGGATGGCTACTTATTTTTTTTTGTTTATACGAGTAATATGAAGTTAGCAAACAAGCACACAGTCCGCATGATAGTAAGCACTGCAGCCTATAGACGCTCGTAATATCACAAGGATATCACTAACGCATTGCCAACCTTGTGACTTAAGGAAGTTATGCCACACTACTCAGTAAATTCACAGCCTCTCTCACCATTCAGACCGGAACACAGTAATGCGAACACTGCTATTTGGCGGTAGAAATAGGTGAGAGTAGGGTTCTAATGCCGACGACCTTTGTAAGAGTTCTATCTCAGGTAAAGTTAAAATTCATATTGTATAGCATTTTTTCTTTCTAAAAGTGAGGTGTTGAACGTAGTTAAAATAAACAAGGAATTCAGAAAGTTGGCGCATGTCGCAATCCGCTCGGCGATACTGTTATCTATCGGTGTGTAGCTGGCGGCCGTCACCTGCATCGGCGGGAGATTACAGCGGAGCAGTGACATTGAGGTGCCACTTGCCTGTTACGAAATTGCACATACTCGTGTATGCGCTCGCGCTCCGCTCGTTTGCACATTCTTGAGCGACCGCTGCGTTGCGGCCTCACGGACGGAACGGTACTTTTGCTTTCGATAGATTCGAATTGGAATACATACGTAACGAGTACTAGCCGCTGAGAAGAACACCGAAAGAAAATGTGATTTGATGAGAGGCCTTAAGGGAAATGTTGCTTCAGAAATCCCAACCGCAACCAACACAATCACGATCTTGACTCCGACAAAGTCATTCGAATATTCTTCCATTAAAGTGCTGATAGTGAACACGTGATTCGTTATTATACTTTTATTCGTACTTGTTTAAATGAATGGAACGTCAGCCATGCTTCCCCGTGTGAGGGATTACACGTTCGCGCGTTTAATATTATTTTACAATTGAATGAACCTGTAATAAACAGAATGGTTGCTATTGGGTTTTCTGGTCAAATCGGGGCTCGAAACCGAGGGGCCCTAATTCCCCCGAGCGCGTAATATTCACGTCTCCCGCCACCCGCCGCCTCCGCGACCGCCGCGGTGCGACTCTCGTCCATACGATTTAGACACACTTTAATTTTAAAACGTTGTTCATTCAATTAAATTTCTGTTTGTTTATATTTGCGCTTTGAGTATCGTTCTAGTTGTTCGAAGAACTGGAGCATCAAATATTTGTTATATGAAATAATTGAAATTTAAAGAACACCGACCCATACCTTTTGTTAGTTTACGCGTTATACGGCGTACGGGGTGAATTTTTAAGTTTTCTTTCCATTATTGTTAATAAATATCGTCTTTTTATTGCAGTAATAATAACTAAACTTTCCTCATGGAAAGAATAAAATTATTAAGAAGTTTGCTCCACAAAGTTTGGTAACATACAATTCGTTCTGATATCAGGTAAAACATCTGATTTATAATGTAGGATTGTTTGTTTGTTATTGTTAAATGTCGGGTAGAAGAGGCACGACGTCCCGAAGGTCGTGGTCAGTATGTTGTCATCACTTCGACTGATGTTTATATAGATATTTATGTAGATGGTCAGTAGTTGTGTGTAGTGTACGTACGTATGGACAAAGTCACCTTGTGCTGTCGCCGAGGCGAGTTGTTTACTTAAGTGCTTCCACGTCCACCGGTGCCTGAGTTTGTACTTTGGAGAGTGGCTCTGTTACACCTTTCTAGTTCACAATCATCATCATCATACCAGCCATTAAAAGGCTACTGCTGGACATAGGCCTCCTAAGAAAGGGGGAATTTTGCCCATAATTGCCGCGCTGAGCAAGCGCGTTGGCAACCGTAGAACGCAGCTTTCGCGACGGGGATGCTGCTGCCTATCCCCGCCCTGTACATTTGAGCTGACTTTTTTGCATGGATATTCCGCCATATGTCTTTTCTGGTCCACCTTAGTCGCCTCTTACGATACCTGGTACAGGGGAAGGTACTATTCTACTCTGCTGGTACCTCTTTAGTTAGGGCGACTCTGTTCATTTGAAATATTGCCGCGACTAGAGCATGCCGCCTGGCACATTATTTGTTCCCAATGTACCTTTTGACTAGTGAAAGTGTTTTAAAAGCTGAACCAGTAGTTCTTGATTTTTGTGTTACATACAAATCTTACTTACAGAGTTCCATTTTAGATGGCTGTTGTCGATCGATTCGTTTTTGAGTTAATTCGTACTTACACACATCCAAATCTTTTCTATCAATTTATTAGTTATAACAATAGTGTAGACTATCAGCTGCCTGCTACATCGGTCGTGTGCAATACTAACGGCGTGTATAATCAATGTGATCGACAATTCCTGTAAAGATACAATGGTTATGTTGTACAATAGCAACTAGACTTTTTTCGGTATTAAAATAGCCTTATATGATTTCCTACACTAATTTGGTGTCAAATTTCACCGATCCGTTCGTTAAGCATGAAAAAATGACAACATCGAAATGGATGTCTGCCTAGTCACAAGTAGCCCGTCTACAATACCAGTATTAGTAGGATACTATATTGTGTATGGAATGTATCGTCGCCGTAATGGCGACGGTCTGTGGAGGTACTAACCTCCCTGTAGAGGTACAAGGAGGCTGGCAGAGCGCTCGAGTCGTCTATGCAGCGCGCGGCCGGGTCACGCATGCCTGCCCTCTCCATTGGTATTTGCATATTGGGATTGCAATCTGGGTGGGATGTCCTACGTATAAAGAATCTACATGCTGCAGAAATTCATTGTGCGTTACAGGCCACAATAACCGCAGTCGTGGCCTTGCCTTTGAACCAGAAATATATGACGTCGGTTGAATGGTAAACTGATAAATATTACTGATCTGGTGATGACATCTATACTAATGTTTGCCAAGTGGGCCCAGTCTGCTCTGAAGTCATATCTATAGATTTTCTTGGCTATATAGCAGGGTCATCGCTTTGTGTTGTAAATAATATGCCTTATTTAGTATTTTTTAAACGAGCAGAGAAAAGAGAGATCAAAATAAATTACTGTCCTTGTAGTATTTACTCAGATATACAGACACACCTTTGAATTTATAATATTAGCATGGATACCGTGCTCAATGTGTAACATAACATTGATTATCAAAAGGGGACGAAGTTATCACTTCAGGCGGCGTGTCTGGCGGGCAAGGGCCGGCTGGCGGCTGGCCTGCGATGCGCAGGCACGCGTGTATTTGCATTGCAGAGAGGTTGCGACCTGGGAGGGCCTTGTGCTATCGCAATGTGTTGCACAACTTGCTGTGTGTGCCTAGCTCGCTGGTCCTTCTCCACTTGTGTCCCCTTACATTTGGCGCTCTTGATGCAAACAGAGGTAGATTATCTACAAGGAAAGGGACGCAGTAAAAATCCTAAACGAAAATATATTTAATAGAGTTGTTCTTTGTGCCTTCGAGTGAGTGATCCTATCGGCCACATGAAATGTGACCAGGCGGATCGTTAGCTGGCGCGACCTGCTTTGGGCAAACTGCCGACGACTGAAATTGACCTTATACGGCGTGCGCCTGACCCTTTTGACTCCATATTACATTTCCAATTATGCTCGTTAGACATGTACTAGCTGTCGGCTGTATACGTCATTCTGATAAGATTTTTTCATCGTATAAATGGTGCTATATTTATTGTACAACTAAAGAAGGTGTTGACGAGTTTCTCAGCGTATTCAATTGAACGGTATTTTTATACAGTATATACCGAGTGTAATGGAACAAGTACGGAAAACATTATTTCGCAATAGAAACCTTGGACCTGATATCGAATGTGATGAGTGACTAGAGCACTCGACTTACCGTCGCTCGCTCTATGGGCTGTGGCGCAAAACATTCCGCTGTTCAGAACATACTCTGTTCGACACAAGATTTCACACAGCATCAATACCATCTGCCCCATCGGGCCGGTCGATAATATAATAATGAGATATTTAAGTGTCAATAAATCCTTCCATCACACAAACAAAGCCCTTTAATATATTTAAAAAAAGAAGCTGACTGACTGGCTGACATATCATCGCAGGGCCTAAACTATTAGGTCAGACAGGTCAAAATTTACTATTACATAGCCCCCTTAACGAGAAAGGTTATAGGCTATATAACATCACGCTGCGAGCAATAACATCGGACCATATGTGTTTGTTCTACAGAGGGGGCGCCGCTAATAGTTTGTAAGCTGTTGTACTATGTGTATTGTATATGTATTGTATATGTATTGTGTTCCAAAACAGGCGTTTAATATTATTGAAAGCCAAGGTTTGCTCGCAATAGAAACGGTTTCCTCGTTTCGCGATGAAGTTGCGTTAAGATTCACTAGTGCTACCTCACCTTGAGCAGAGCTCGGGCGCGGCGTGTTGATCTGTGAACTGTTGTGGCAAGCGGAAACTCATTACTACATTATTTGTGATTGCATACCAATCGCTGCCGAGTAGCCCGACTAATCTTAATACCAGTTATCACTTGCTATCTGCATTCGGTTCGACAATGTCACAGGTACTCTTTGAAGGTATCATTTTGTTTTATATGTTCGTGCTACTGTTATCGATTCAGTATTTACCGAAATGACGTAATTGAGTCGCAAGTCTGAAATATTCGGCGTAGCATTAAATGGGCTCGGGTCTAATCAAATTCCGCGTTGTTTCTCCCGTGGCGGCGGCCTTGCTCGTGAATTGCCCGCGAGAGGATGCCTCCCGCCGCTCCACTCCCCCCATCCACCACGCCTCATAGCCCTGGCCGGCCCAATTGTCTTCATTGCACTACTTCCCGGGGCTACAGGTAGAGGAGACGACCATGTCCATTAGCTCTAACAAGGCCTAGGTCGTAATTTCTCAGTAAGGCCAAAATTCAGTGTAGTAGTATGTCGAGTATATTCTTTTACTTCGGCATAAACGTATTCGTTGATTTTAGTTAGTTACACGGGTGATAGGTGCAATATTGTTATCAGTTCACGGCATTTATTTTCAACAAATTCCCCATTGGGCCGGTTCTATCTGGCGCGTGTCTCTCAGCGCGGCAGCTGCTCTCGCTCGGATCGCAGCCCGTATTCATTTCGTCAGCTGCGTCCGAAACCCGAAGACGGTCGCGTGTCAGCGACAACACTCGTTTGTATCGCTAATATACTGTTTCCACTGTTATCTGATAAGATCTACTGTTAGCTTAGCTTAATAGCTCGGCTAACGACGCACGCTAATGTACTCACTGAGCAGAGCGTTCCAATCACGTCGCATTGTTTACATCTGCGACGCGAGTTCATATCGGTTTGTGTTCGTCACGGTCGAAAATCTAGATGAATATTGCATCGGCTCGCGAGTATTTTAATTTTAGCTGAACGTGGGCGTGCGTGTGGCAGCAATGATTCATGGATGTAGAGATCGAGGCTCGAGGTCAGACGCGACGGACGAGAGCCCGCTCGCTAGGATACATCCATAAAGAGCAGTTTAGTGGAGCTTCAGTTGAGTGGAGTTGCATCACCGCGTCAATTGGCCGCTTGCGCAACGTCCCGACCTCACCCACGCACGAATTGTTCTGTTTTCCCCCGAGAACGGGCTTAATTGCTTGATGAATGGCCTCTTTTTCTTCGTCTCTACACTTTAACCCAGTAACCGATCGACGAACTCGCTTGGTCTAGTCCGAGTACGGGTACCATAGTATGCGAGCGCTCGTGATGCAACCAGCGACACGTTTATAACCCTCGATCGCTGATCGCCGGAACCGTTAAACAAACAACGTGGTTAACGAGTGCAACTTGTCTTTGATATGTTTTAAATTGGATTGTCTATTGGCCTCCCGTTCAAGTAGCCGGCGGTATTGTGACCGGCGTCGGCCGTCGACAAACAAATGAAAACATCTAATCGCGTCATCTTAACGCGTGACGTAGTCTTTGTACTCTGAAACAAAGAGCGCTCGATCACTTGTAGTTGTCACAGGCATCGGTGGTTCAATTGGTTGTCGGTACCTACTGTGTGGAACGGGTATCTGCCCCACCGGCTGAAAGGCAGGAGCGTGAACAATATCCCATACGTTTGGTCATTGGTCCGCTTTAATCTCCGGGTCGCGTCTTCGGCCGGACCTGTCTCACTTTGAGGACCTCTTTTCCTGGCCTAAAATGTTTAAATTAAACATTTCTCATATATTAGATACATCAGTTCACCGATTGCTCCGATTAGATAAAACGTTTCATCCCTCATGCTTGGTTTTGCGGTTGATGTATTTTTGGTAAATACATTTATAAGTAAGTTCGCAACACCAACCGAAGCGGGTATGAACTATGTAAAACATTTTAACGTTTGCATTGAAATAATTATTATATTGAAATAAGGTATTGTCTTTAACGTAAATAAATACCAAGTTTTAAAAGCGAGTGTTCTTCATACCGCTTTGTGGACCGGCAGAATAGAATAGTCTCTCTTTACCAGGTGTATGAGGCGACTAAGGTACCAGAACCGACAGATGGCGGTAAGTCCATACGAGAGAGTGTAGCTCAAATGCACAGGGTGGGGCAGGGGCAGGGTTCAGGAGCAGGGCTGCAGCGCCCCCGTCGGGAAAGCTGCACTCTGCGATTGCCAACACGTTTGCCCAGCGTGGCAACTATGTGAATAATCCCCGCATTCTTGGGGAGGCCTATGTCCAGAAGTGAACTTCCAATGGCTGTAATGATGATGATGATTCTTCACACACCACACTCAAGCTCCTTATAGCAGATGGTTATAGTTTACACAAATTAATTATGAGGAAGTAGGTGCAACACAATGTTTAATACCTACATAATAATAACAACACAGCTTTCGGACACTAGCAACAAGGCCAAGTGAGTATTAACTCATTTGACTATTAACAATATTGACTACATATGAAATTCTGTGTCTAGCTAGACTGGAGGCGGGACCTTGTTAGCTGGTAACCTCTTGACGCCGGGAAATTGATGGTTCCGCGGAGATGCTGCTGTTGAATGTTTGTATACAGCTTACGTTTGAAAGAGCAGTCATGTTTAATTATTACCTGTGCTATGTCATAATTTGCGGTCGCACCCAGGTCTGGCGGCGCGGGCGGCGCGGGCCCCGAGTGCGTCATCGGGGTCAAGCGGTCGCATTATGTAACGTTATATCGCTAGTGACTCGCCCGCCTCCCGCTTCACAAGCTCCACGCTTGTTGTACCATGTATCTATCGGCGATGTACGCTGTTATTGGCAGTCGACGGTGCTGTTCACTGCCGTTGTAGCACCAACTAAATGTCTAGAGTGTTAGGTTTGTCGATAGTGAGTTCGTTCTATCGTTCATTTAGTAGTGGGGAATCAGTAATTTACATTGTAATAAATGCACCTACCGACAAATAAATTATTATATTATTACTTGATATAAATTTAGCTTGTATACATGACGATTCCCATGGCCAGGGGCCTCCCCCTTTATCAAGATTATATTTGAGCGCTTGCAAGAGAAGAGAGGATATTAGTTTAGGAATTTGTCTCAAGGGATTTCTTCGCAACTGCTTTGTGTAATCGAGTTATGAAGGTGTACGATGTACCGGAATTAAATCCAACGAAACCTTGGTTGAAGGTTAGCAACTAAATGGTGCTACTGGCAAATGTAATGACGAAGATAATATGAACGTAACAATATCAACTGACCCCATGCTCTAGGCAGGATATGAAGGCCGTTGGCTCATTTACTATACATATTGCGTTATGAATTGTTGTTGAATAGTCAATTTACTGAGGAGGCAGTCGTACATGGACCGGGGACAAGTTTGGCTACCTGAGGTTTTATTTAAATGAAAGCAGCCAAGGAAACGTCTTCAATTTCGCGGGTAAACTGTGTAGGTTGAAAATAAGAGTAACGCCTACACACACCTGACAGTTTACGATCGGCAATTATAATTGTAATAATAAATTTCCACAACTTCTCACACGTCGACCTGATTCCGTGATTAGTCGCTTAAATTAGTGTTACGGACCTCAGACAATAGAAGAATCACAAATATATATTTAAATACATATATTTAATACTCAGATACAGAACAAACATAAATATCATCATATAAGTGGGGATCGAATCCACGACCTCTATCTTACAAGACAGGATCACTACCATCTGCGCCATCGGGCCCTCTAATGGTCCATCAATTATTTGTCATAAATACAATGTCATAATAAAGATGTACAGTCACTAAAATGAAATTGTCATTTCATAATGTTACGCAGAACACCACACCTCGCTACGAAGGTCCAACCGACAGAAGAGGTAAGTCATCCTTATCTCATTTTTCTGATTTGAGTTGGTGAGTTCCGTGTTAGTCACAATTTAGATAATGTCGCGATTAGAGTTTGGAATTATGTACAAATACATGTGTAATACCCATACATGAATATACACATACATACAACATAGAACAAATGTAAATGTTATGTTGTATAAATAAACGTTTGACTCGATGGGGATTGAACCTATGTGCCTGTACGCACAAGATTGGATCACTACCGAATAGGCCAGTTTACATAAACAAAAATAAACATAATCTTGGTTTAATAATTGTTCGACCGGTTTTGATACTCGAGATCTGTGCAACCATTTATTTTCGCTAATGGATAACCGGTTATGGATGCGTCTCCATATGAATCTCAATTCTGTTGAAATAATTATATAATCTCAACTCGAGAAAATAGACCAAACCTGCTGTGACAACTGCTACGCTTAAAAAACGCTACGCACCCTTGTTTAATCCTTTGTAACAGTCTTGATAGCTCGAGGCTCGAGTAGAACTTCACCTCCGTTCCAGCCCGCGACTTTAGGAGTTCATTGAATTTGGTTGCGAGCGAAGGTCAAAAGATTACAGACTGGACAGCAGACAAAACAGACGTACGCAATCAGGAATTACATCTGTGAGTGTCGAGGGGGGCTGTCTCACAGCTCTCTACATCGCCTCGTATCGGTAATATCGTATTGAATAATATAGGCGCAGTCGTGCCTGTTCCGCCGACACTGCCGATTCTGAAATAGATGGTGAATGGGTGCAGGAAGTCGGCTCTAGGAAATAACGTGTTGAGCATTATACATTGTGATGTAGTTGTTGGCTATATTTATTATTGTTGAGCAGTGAAAGTGTAAGCTCTATTTACCGGAGTGCGCGTGCGCGGCGCGGGGCGCGTGGTGCGGGATGCGGGGCGCGGGGCGCGCGGCCAGTGTGTGCAACGGTTCCTACTTATTCACGTCCATGAATTTGTTTTTGGGATTATCTCTTTAAAATAATAATATCATTATTACACCAGGTCAAAATGAAATATATGTGTTTTAATCAAATTAATATGAACGTAAATATATTAACTGTTAACTATTAATGTAGTTCAGTACGAAGATCTCTCTTCCCGTGAGGGTCCTTGTGTTTAATTTGGGTTATTTCGTTGCGGTATTTTATGCATGGGATTAGCGGATCGAAGATATGTTTGCCGAGTGTTTTGCTCGGTACATAGGCTAGAGTTAATTTGCCATGGCCAAGGTCTCCGGCGCAGTCTCGAATGCGTGCCCGCCGTCGGGCTTGTGATTCATAACCATTGTCTGCTTTTTGCCAACAGGTACAGTTCACCTTTGAGTTACACAATCATGTCAGCCTTAATAAGCCTTTTTTATTTCATTCCGCATTGTCAGTTTTTGCACCGGCCGAGACAATGATGTTGTGCTGGGCTGACCGTTTGTTTACTTCCCAATTTCAATCCCGGCCCAATTGTTAAAGTGCAGTTTTTGAGCACGTTATTGACACGCAATTATTGATAGCAATAAGATAAATTAATCACCATTATCATATCAGTCGTAGAACGTCCACTGCTGGACATAGGCCTCCTCAAAAAAGGGAGACTTTGCCCATAATAGCTGCGCTAGACAAGCTTGTTGGCAATCGTAGAGCGCAGCTTTCGCGACGGTAATGCTGCCACCCTATCCCTATCCTGTAGATCTGAGCTACATTGTTTAGAATGGATATACCGCCATCTGTCGGTTCCGGTACTTCAGTCGCATCTTACGACACCTGGTACTGGGAGAGGTACTATTCTACTCCGTTGGTACCCTACGTCAAATAAAATAATTACTAACAAGTAATGCTGCCTTCTAAGCACGATTTCCTCGGCCGGTGTACGCACTTCCGAATTAGGAGCTTGATGGACGGCGTATGTAACAATGGCCACTTCCCCTCAGACGTGCAGTTGGTGACTTGGTATTAACATGTGACGCGCACCACTGTCGCGGTAACACATCGCGGTACATCCGCACGCCGGTCAGCTTCGCCGCGCAAGCTGCTGATTGGGCCCACCATTTGAGCGAGCGATAGTGGGAATTCTACATGTATGCATAGGTTTTCCTACAAACTAGCCTAGTTTCCTAGAACTAACTAGTGTGAAACGCTATCAGTAAAGTGACTTAATCCAGAACAATGGAGCCTTAATTCTATCTTAATAGTTTTCTCACATATTTCATTAAAAGGTCTGCGAATGACTGCAAACTCACGTGACGGGGGCGTGTCCGAATGATTCGGGAATGTGTGTGCGTAATTAGCAGGTGGCGGCTAATTGTATGTTGTTGCATCGCAGGCGTCCAAGTTTGTCCGCGTAATTAGTTCGCGTTTAAATAATTACACTACCTACTGTATTTTTGTGAACCGAGAACGTGACGGGGCAAATGTAATTGAATTTTAAACTAGGGGCGATTCAATGATTTTGAATTTAAAAAATATCTATCTGATACCACACTGAACAGTGTTGCGATTTGTAGTAACATTTGTTCGCATTAACGGCGATGTTAGAACATGAAGTCGTCGAACTCTGTAGGCAAACAGAAATTTTTTTCGTAAATCCGAGACGGTACAATATAGAACCAATTTCGTAGTTGTTACTGTATTTTTCTTGTTGGATATGGAACATCGGTTGAGTGATATCGCGTACAGCGCCGAGTGCGGCGTAGACGGCGGGCGGGCATTGTCGCGTCGCAGGTTGACGACCCCTGTCGCGTGACGCGTCTGCCCAGCGACCATCTGGCCGCAGCTGATCTAACGGGGGATCCGATTGTCAATTGTCATTGATAAAAAAACACTGATGGTTTTCATCAACAATGGCGGCCAAGCGCGAATCCAAGTGGACCAAACCAATATTATTCATCGAACACTTTTTGTCCGAGTTCTACATACACGCGTTGGTAGGACCCATTGAATAAGTCGCGCTAGCATGTAGTTATTTTTAAGTGAGATAAGGGATATCCGTGATATACTTACAGGATATTTTTATACCGAGAACCACCTCTCGCAATAAACTTGATCAACAGTAGTTTTATCGTCGATCGACTTTGGCATTATCAAATACAATCTTATCGAACATCTACATCTGCCTAGGCGAGTAAATTGAAAATGCTTTTCACTATTAACTGAACCGGGATATCGATCTTGCGCTCGTTTATCAATATACGCTATCTTCACCAAAGGAAGCATTACTCGTTTATTTCGGTCCTCATTAAAAGTATACGGTTCTATTAGTACGGTGGCACATTAGTTGTACATACACAAGCTGCCGATAAGAATTTTCACCGTGAGGTACCGGCAGAGTAGAATAGTACCTCCCTTTGTACCAGGTATCTTAAGAGGTAACTAAAGTACCAGAACCGACAGATGGGTGTATATCCAGTCGAAACAGTGCAGCCAAAATGCACACAATGGGTAACAGTCACCCAGTCGCGAAAGCTGCTCTCTGCGATTGCTAACACGCTTGCCCAGCGCGGCAATTATGGTCTAAACTCCCCCTTTCTTGGGGAGGCCTATGTCCAGCAGTGGACTTCCAATGCCTGTTATGATAAGATACATCATACAATATAACAAACATTTGGAAAACTTCGAGGTTTTGTTGACTAAAATAATTTATAAATTACGTACGTCATGCGACAAAGCAACGACAATTATGTTGATGGCCAACATTCATTGAACCGTAACCGTGACCGTATTCACAATGATGTATCGTCATCAAACGGGCTGATAGTCCGGATAATCGCCGCGTTATGTTGTCACAGTACCCGGCGACACGGTGCGCGCCGTGTATCTTCGTAATCTGAACGCGGCGCCGCTGGCCCGGATAATGGCGACCACCACTACCACCACTCGCCTGTACTATTCACTTGCTGTTCCACAATTAACTGTAATAAGTCTTTCGTTTTGGGATAATGGGCTTTGCTTTCGACGCGCGACTAGTGTTGCGACACTCGTCTGCCACTCACGGAAATACCTCTAATTTGTTTGCGTTCAGCAATCACTGTCGACTGTGGCGTAGCCAATTTTTTGTTCGCCCAAATTACTGACAATTTGTTATTCTGTTTTTTGGGTGCTTCGTACGTGTAATTTGCTATATTTGACTTTAATTCGGCGCATTCGAATGTAATCGTTAGATGTTATCATGTTCTTCGAAAACATTGGGGCGAAACTTTACGTCCAGTGAAATATGTCCGCGTTATATGTCATTCGTGGGACGGCGTCGGGCCTGCGAGCGCCCGAACCGGTACCGAAAGCTGTAACGTTTCGCGTAAACCGGTCATTAAATAATATCAATTAAGCAGTGTTACGGTGTTTACTCTCGGTTTCGACGGTCGGGCTCACGACGCGCGCGGCACCGGCCGCTGTCCACTCGTCCGGTACCAGCGATACACGTACGCACGCTCGTGTGTCTAGGGTGGTGACAGCACCACAACAAGTTTATCCTCACTGTAATAGCTGTAGAACGTCCACTTCTGGACCTAAGCCTCCCCATGAAAAAGAGGATTTTGCTCATAATTTCCAAGCCGGGCAGGCGTGGTGGCAATCGCAGAGCGAAGCTTCACGATGTTTCGGGTGAATGTACCGTCATCCTTCGTTGCCAGAATTTCAGTCGCTTCAACACCTGGAGGTATTATTTTAATCTGCTGGTACCCTACGGTAAACCCACGTTAGCCCCTATCAAACCCTACTAAAAATTTTACCTAGCTACGCACAGGTAAAAATTCAGGCCCGTAACAGATCTAATCACGGTACATTTTGTAAAATGTTGTTTTGCTGGTTAAAATTATCAAAAGCTCCTAGCGTCGGCTAGTATACCAACAAAACAATCTCATCGAGCTCGGCAAGGACCGCCAGGCGGGCCGAACTGCTTGCGTCACTCGATTGTCGGTCCGTAATTATCGCGATGTGCTCATTCACAAGCAGATG
This sequence comes from Heortia vitessoides, assembly GCA_020976665.1. Lineage (NCBI taxonomy): Eukaryota > Metazoa > Arthropoda > Insecta > Lepidoptera > Crambidae > Heortia > Heortia vitessoides. The sequence continues at coordinate 143,530 of JACJUM010003317.1, read as the reverse complement.
CTCAACAGATTTCGGAGACATGTCGACTGTCGTGACAAATGACTTTAATAGCAATGTTAATTCACAGAACACTCGTGGGAAAAGGGGGGACTGTTTACTAAACTACTCTTAGAGGTTTTCCACGAATTATCTTTATTAACAATTATTCTTTTAACAATTTCCTTATATTTTCTGCCACCTTCTGACTTATTTTGAAGTATCACTGGCCGGTATAAATTTCAATGATTATATTTATAAGACTTACAAAACGTTAGTTGTATATTCCAAGAAGAGTGTTCAATAGCGTTTAGAAAACCATACCGTGAGATTGTATCATAGACTAGTCAATATGATGTAGTGTAATATAAGTGTTTGATTTGATGACAATAATACCAGGTCCACGATGCGAGTGTAGTAACGGCCGAGTGGTGGCCGTAGGTGACGCGATTGCCCTTGGCATTATTAGCGGGTTGCTATCAGCGGTGACATCATTTCTCCCGCGCACACCGCCAAACGCGCACGCACACACGCGCGTCACACACACGTTATCTGCAATACATTTACTTTTTAATTTATGTACTCGAGAATCTTCCAATGTCAAGAATACTTACTTATGACTCCATTTTTATACGCTTATCGTGCTGTCATTTTTATGTGCAGAGATATTGCTCTAGCTCCGAAATACTGTTCGAATTGTGTTTTCGTATGCTACAGTAGTTAAGCGTTGTATGGTCCGAAAACATTTGACAGAATTGAGAGACTGAAAGAGTATCGATTGTCTAGGCAACAAGTTGTGTGGACGTAGAGATGCTACGTTGCGTGTCGATGAGTACGTCTGGAAAAATTCTCATTTGGTTACATCTGACCAGCAATTATTTCCCTCCACGGGCGCGGGCGGCGGCGCCGCGGGTCACCAGCGCGCAGTAATCGTTGCAGCGCCGCGCGCCGCTTGCTAAATGTTTGTTTGTAACGCGTACCATCCTAATTATCATTCGTAATATGCCGTTTACACAATCATCTGTTTTGCAAAACTTTGCCGCCTTGTTGTCATTATATAATCTATCTTCTCTATATATCACCCCCTTCGAAACACTTTGTAAGGACCTCCTTGTGAGTCATTCTTGTGAAATGTACGTTCTCTTTATAGTACAGCGGGTGAGTGTTGTTGTTTGTGTGAGAATTCGACGACCCTGAATGATTAACATTGTTTACATGTATCTAAATAATGAGTCATATGATGTCCGTCGTTACGTAACCGCAGCCATGATCTGCGGCCCCGTGTCCCGTGTCACGTGTCACTATGCGATGAGTTTCGGGCAGTGACAGTGTCCAGCGCTGGTGTCCTCCTACGCGGCGAGCTCGACTCGAGCTGACATCATCAGCGCACATCATAAGCGCCTATTGTTTAGGTCATTCGTTCGCGAAATTCCTTTGTTTGATTAGTTTAACAATCCCTACAGACCAAGTTTTAGTCCGCGCGAAAGATACCTCACCGTATTTTTATATCAATGAAATATAGCCGAAGTGTTTCCTCGAGAGCTGGATCTTTCCGTGAGAGTCACAAAAAAAACATTCACGGACATTAGCGCGTATATTCAGATACGTAAAAAATTTGCTCTATTATATTTTTTATAACCTATATCTATATATCTATAAAACTGTAATGAAAATATATTTTTTGAAATTGTGTTGTTACAATACTCAAATTAAGTAACACGGAGACATCTTAAATAAGTTCTATAAAAATGAAATAATAGCTGTGTTTGCACTTGACAAATTATTCATGTATTCTCATTTGTTTGTTTTGATGTTCTATTTTCTTCAGTAAACGCAACATGAATACGTTACAGCATTTATAGCTTTCCAGCAAGCCCATAAATCTCCCACTTATACGATGGAATACGCGGAGTAAATGGAAACGGACAATTTATTGGATTTATTTGCTAAAACTTGGCATAACGTTTCCTTCTGTTCAACGACTATCGTCTTCCTGTGTTATTATTTGCCTACCCCACGTACATGCCTAACGAATATATAATCTCGACCATGAGTCGGTGCTCTATGAACTAGATGTTGCGGCAATCGTCGGCCCTATTTAAATATTCACTGTATCTTAATTACGGTACGTTACTCGGACACAAAGTGGTCACGGATCATTCTTGTTTTTTCGTCATTGTGAGACTTGATTACCTTACGTAAAGCGAAACATCCTCACTTACAGGCTGCGTGGCCTCGACAGCGAAATGAGGCTTGATGAGCTCGCGGCTTCATTCTCAGCATATGTAAAAAACACTCATCTGGAAATGTCCAACGTCCACTGTAAGACTCGCACCAAGTCTGACCGCCATCAGGTACCTATAAAGTGATGTTTAGATTATATTAACGTGAGACGGACAGGGGCTTACACGTTGAAGTTCGCTGGGGAGGACTGAGCAGTGGGTGTATGTGAGAATAACAGTAAGTGGCAGCATGGCACGCCGCATGAATGGGCGAGCGGCGAGCGGCACACGGGCGCGCTGCCAAGTGCCAGCCGGCGTGACGTCAGGCGCGCTAAGCTCCGCCGCTCTTGGCGCCACAGACACTAACCGCACCGCCGCCGGCGCGTCCGTGCCCGTGCTACATCCATGTAAACAAACTGTTTGCTCCAACGCACTCTACTTGTTGTCATACAAACTGTGCTTGCCATGTTCCCATTGATACTGATCTTTCCTCTTCCTGTACAGTGCACGCAGTGCGATTACTATTTTGATGTTATGTTGTGTACATATACAATAATGGGTTAAAATCTGTACGTGCAGTTGGAATCAGTCGAAATAATCACTACTCAAACAAATAGTTGAGTGCTATGAACTGAAAATTGGGGAGAACAAGTGCCTGCCCGATTTCAGGTTAATATGCATTTGTGTATGAATATTATTATTATAACATGATGTGCCTACCATAGTGTACATACTACGATCACATCAAATCTACAAATTCCCGACGGTCTAAATGTAGCGTGACCTCGGTCCACCAAAAATGTTAATTTTGTATCTGTTTGTGAGGTCGCCGATTGTGCCTCATTCAATGTTAGCTAAACCGTCCTAGGTTCTTAGAACCAACGGGTGTGCGTAGAATACCCGATGAACGAGGCTTTTGATAGCGGAAGTTTGGTTCTCTCACTCTGCGTGGGTAAACATTCCGTGACTAGGTAAAAGAGAATAGAGCGAATGCGCGCACAAAGCGTGACTACGAGCTGACTAGTTTGGTGCATCGAGTTTGGCGGCGGATAGTGCCGCTCCGCCGGCGGAGTTCAAACGCTGGTACCGGGCGCATAGCTCACCGCATTCAGAAGGTGCGTGAAGGTCGGAGGTAACCGACACAAGCCTGCCGCAGGGCGTGCCCGGTATTGAGCGGTCGTGCGGCGGCTATTGATGCCCACGCCGATAGTGCCGCCCTGCTTACTCACATCAAAGGACACGCCAGTATTTAATCAACCTCCTTAATTCCCTCATAAAAGACACCATACTTTTTACTTTGTTGTCCTTTTCTCGATTTATAAAGTATATGTACCTAGTCTTCGTCCAATTGGAAACACATATTCACCTCCCCTGAACAAGTGAACTATATATAGATCTATGTAACAAGTAAGACAAAACTTAATCAAATGTGTAAGATTGATGATGTTGTGTGCTGGTTCCGGATCAGTAATACGATTGCATCATAGAGTAGGTGTGCGCGGCATCCACGTTCCGGCGACTAATTGAACAATGTTAATTAACCTTGCGTAAGATCTTCAATGTAGCACTCCCATCGCGCGTCTTGTTTTGTTCGATTAAAGCACATGCTGAATAGAAAGAAATCAGCGTTGTCGGACGTTTTTTTTCGGATAAACTTAATGCTGGGCTACTCAGATGTCAATTTCAGCGCCACCAAACGAGAGGGTCAGGTTGCTCGTTAGTGAGCGACCCTGTACCCATGTTCACCTGGGTGCCCCGCGTCACCCCCGCAGGGTTCGCGCGATCTGACTACGATCAACGGCGATCACCCGAGGGCGCCTCTAAAGGCTCGACTTTAGCTCCAGTGGCCGTCGTTGAAGGATAAAGTTAAGTTTTTGCAAAAGAGGACGAAGTGAGCCCAACTGCACTCAGGCGGCCGGTTATCGCTCGATGGGACAGGGTCTGCACGCGTTTGCCGAACGCGGTGTACTGCTCTACAAAGAACGTGTGAGTGTAAGTGTAACTGATTGTTGAGTACCAGTGAGGGTGAGAGAAGGACGCATTTAGAGTGGTTATGTTATCGGGCAGATCTTCTAAGACGTGACGGTCTACGATGACGTACATAGCTTCGTATTCTGAATTTTACTATTAGTATGTTTAACTGCCCCGTCGAGAAAATCGATCGAGTATCGTTGGTAATGCGAGTTAACGTTTCGGATGTGCTAAGGGACGTGTATAGCCCGTCGCGGGAATTTATTTTGGACTATTTGGAGGAGTTAAGAATCGACGGGGTCGCGTGGGCGAATACAGCATTCGCGTTCGTCATTACGGCATAGAACGAAAATAGGAGGGGAGCGTTGCGGGACGCCTACTGTGATCGGGTGGCTGGTATACCATGCCTCGACACGATATCAAAAGTAACGATTTATAGGAAGTTTTTAATGATGAATGTCTTTCCCCGGCCTGTAGATTCCAATGACGCGGCATCCTTCCACCCGTTCTGAAATACGCAGTTGGACATCACCGCATTGAGAATTGCCACTAGCAGGCAAAAGGATGCGCGGAAAGAATTTTTAATACTTGTTTAGAGCTCTCGTCCCAGCCTGGAGCCATTTTCGGTTTGAGATTTCGTATGACGTCGCGGACCTTGTCGAACGTGACCGAACTTTTCCGGACGATGTCGGTTTATAAATATCCTGTGAAAACCGTCTCGTTAAATATGAACAGGCGGGGGCGGGTGTCCTGCAATCCAACAACAAAGGCCAAGCTCATGTAATGCTAACGAGCGCCGGCGCTGCCGTGAATTTTAATCGACGACGTAACTGTACACTGCCACAGATGATGATATCACGCGTATTTTTCTATTCTCCCACAAAGCACACACACACACACACACACACACACACACACACACACACACACAC
>JACJUM010003317.1:107404-138419 GCA_020976665.1 Heortia vitessoides | reverse complement strand
ACACACACACACACACACACACACACACACACACACACACACACACAAAAACACACACACACACTCGTATATCGCATTGGAAAAGTTGCGATAGCCCTCTACTTATTCAGATATACAGATATATATATACGACACATTCGGGGTAACAACGTCACCGGACCTGCTTACCAGTAAACATGGCTTTGAATGGGTATTTCCTAGACTCGTTTTCACAAAACCCTATTTAATACAGTATCCAATTCGTTGATTTACTTCAAGAACAAGATAAGACTTACCAAATTAAATTCGTGAGTTTTACTTTTAAACTCACTCATTTTAAGTACTTTTCGAAGTACTTGAAATGAATGAGTTTAAAAATCGTGCAAGCAATTTAAACCTGAGTTGGGAGTACTAGGGTATTAGAATTAATTAGAAAAAGGAAAAGAGACTGGCTATAAGTTAGCAACACGATTACCTGCCATTACAATTAAAGTTACCGATGCCTTTTTGATTGTGTAAGCGCATTGCAAGTTTTCACTATGACGGACTTTTTTCTCAGAATTTAATGCTGGACTACTCAGGCGTGAATTCCAGCGCCACTGGGTGAGGGGGGTGGGGGGCGAGGCCGCTCATTATCGAGCGGCCGGGATCTGAGCGGGAAATTATCGATGTCATATTAGTGAAAACCATTTGATAGGTTAATATTTAAATAGGGTTTCCCTGATAATTTGCTTAATCATAAAGTGGGGTTTTCCGGTTTTCAAACCATAAGTGATATTAAAAGGTAACACTAATAAACATTGTATCCTCTTGCACTTGTTTGATAATAACAGCGATAGCCGCAGCGGTCCGTATTACTTGAACCTAACGACGGTGTGTGGCGTGACGTTTGTAAATCGTCAAGTGCGAATGATGTAACCTAAACAAATTGGAGCTGGTACGTTGAAGGACCGCAAATGTGGTCGGGACTAACAGTTTAGCGACCCTTTTGTAGCACGGACGAAACCAGTTGCAGAAACTGTTGCGAAAGTATTTTGAAGGACCTCGACGAGCGCCGCGCCGTGACCTTATAATATTGCTAGCAGCCCGCCCCGGCTTCGTCCGGGTACATAGTAACAGGTTGTCCCTTAGATCCTCTTCCTATGAGAGTCAATTTCATTTCAAAACCACATACTGCCTTTAAATCAAAATTTTGCGATCCAGTACAATACGGTCCAACACACAAAGAATAATCCAATTTGGTACGGTCGTTCTACAGTTAGGCGTGCATGTATTTCGAGGATTATATTTTATTTCTATAGATATAATTTTTTATTGTCATTAGTAACAACGAAAAATGGACTTTATATAATTATTTTAGAGGGTTGTCTCCCCGCGCCTGCGAAAGTCACGTCTGCCTGTTATTGCGTTTAGCGTGTACACGCAATCGCATTTAGTATTATTTGATTAGTAATAAAATATTTTTGTTTGTTTTCCGGTAAGAGATGTCAATGAAATAGATCCTAGCCAGCGTGGGGTATTGTCGCGTCAAGTTACCATCTTTCTTGCAGGATATTTTCGTTCTTTATTGGATATTTTAAAATTAGGGTCTTTCCGATTAGGGCGGGCCGATGTTCAAAGGATACAACAACAGCTGATCACAGCTGCGTAAGTTGTTTAATGAACCTATATTTTAACAGCTATAAAGTGCGTTTTATTTAACTATCCTGAAGGGAAACTATCCGATTTAAATTGTTTTATTTTTTTTTGTTATTTCAATTTAATTTTCGACATGGTTTCAAAATAATCCATTTTGCTTTGAAACAATCGATGGGCGGTCGGGCGCCTTACTGTCACGCATTCAGTAGGTGTGTGGTTAGTTTTTGGAACGTCAAGTGCCGCGTCGACCCGATTTACCCGCGGCTCGGATAGTGGTAACGATATTGCCATTGTAAACCCTGAATGAAAAAAGTGCCATAAACCACAGTAATTAATTGAGACGTTTCTCGGGCGGTGTGTCGGCGCGCGTGCCCGCCACCGCGCCACCGATTGACTATCAACTACCTATGTGAATAAAGTACAATCACGCGTCAGCTTCAAAGCACTTCCAACAATTGAAGCAATGATTCGTATGAGATGAAAGTTGGCAAACTCCGTAATGATCTTTTTCATCGTCCGGAATGGAATTAATTGCGGTGCGTGTCCGAGTTAGTTTTGATGGTGATTATTGTCCGGGCCAGTCGGCGTCTATTCTGTTTGTGCCAGTTGATGAGGTGTACGTGAAAGATTGTGCACACCAAAATATTATCATTCGTCTTGAATTGGCGTTGTAACCCTATTGGCGTCCAAACCAGCTCAGAAAGCTATATGGACATAATTTACATTAACGGAGCATACAGCTGAACAGACGATTGACTAAAACCGCAGGTAGCACTGGATGCAGGCCGCATACAACCGGTTCTATTGGAAACCACTTAAGGAGAGCTATGTCTAGCAGTCGACTTCCTGTGGCTGATGTAAAAATGATGAATACACACTTCAGTTGGAATCGTTCTCATTGAGAAATGAGTATGTAATTTTAAGGCTAATGCTTTCTGTGAATTATCATCTCTCATAAGCGGTGCCGATTTTTGCCGTGTTGAGTTAGAACATTTCCTACGACAGCAGGATATACAGACAGTGAAGGTTTTCACACATGTTCCTGTATGAAAAAGGGCACGTGTCACGGCTTTTCGTTAAACACATTTAAGCTAATTACTAAAGTGCAAACGTAGGTCCAAGTGAAGCTCAAGCCGAAGCACGTTCCATCACGTGAAATTGAGATGATTGACGCTCTTGATGGTGGCGGCGGTAGGAGGTGGGGTAGTGGTGCGGTGTGTGGTAGTGGTGGAGTGCAGTGAAAGGCCGCTAATGTAAGGTCGCCATCGGTGCACCCACCACGTGTCGGCATTTAGCTTTCTATTTTTTGCAATGGAAGCTAATTTCAGGCCGGTGATAGATGTGTACGAACCGCCCGAACGTTAGAAAGCTCCGTTCGCGGGTCCCGGCTAGGTGGCGCGATAAGCTAATTGCATGTGCCAATCTCAATGATGGAGTCTGTCGCAAATACGAATGAGAAATGCTATTGCTCGGAGCAACGCCGAGAAATCAGCATTCCAATTTGTTTCTAATTGTTATTATTGAGCTGCAACCTCGCTTTGCGGTGTCATTGCTTTCCTCAAATGATATGGCATGAACAATAAGATTACATTATAAGCCATTTAGATAGTGTTATATACGCCATAGGCCCTAGGCGTTTACAACTCCATTTCAAAGTCAACTGTACGTACGGTTAGAGATTTAACAAAATGCTCGACCAATTATGACTGGAGCGTCGCAACGGAGGCGCGTATGCGTGTTAAATACCTTTGTTCTCATATATATTGTCGTCGACAATCCGATATAGTTGTACCGGCGTATTGCAGTGAGTTTATCCTCATCAAGTAAGAAATGGTCGGAGTCGAACGATGAATGTAAACGACCACAGTGTACGAGAGCGCCGGGGCTCGGAGCTGGCAGGGCGGGGGCGCTGCGCCGCGCCGCACAGCCGCCGCTAAATCCGCGAATGCTGTTTATCCACCATGGAATTGAGCTTTCTTTGCAGCCTGGCTGGCGGTTAGAGAAAGCACAAATGTATCCGCCATTATTTAATTATAGCTGCGAGTAATTCGACGCTATAACCGCTGATCAACGGTCGGCCAATCGAAACACATTTAGCGTAACACGACACCGCAAGACATCGCTCGACACTGCGCGACACCTCACCGCAGGCGAACGGCCAAATTAGTGAGTTTACAACACGCCTTCGCCGGAAAAAAGCCCGTTTTTGTTGATTGCGGAAACTCGATACGGTAACGGGCCGTCGGAGGCACTTCGCAAAACTGTATTAGCATTGGTGATGTCCGCCAGACATCGCTGCCCACAGGTGCGCCGCGATACGCGGAATTCCATGTGGAAACCACATTAACAATGCAATTAAAATACGAGTGAATACAATACGATAATAGACTTTTAGTAGGCATTAGTGCCGTAGGGGCTCCGACACCTCGGAACAGTAACAGTAACCTAGTAACAGCTATATAACTGTAATTTCATTTTCTCAAATCTATGACAGTGTGTTAGGAAGTTACATGTAATCCAGACACCCAAATGGATTGATTTTGGCCAGCATTAACATGTTATGTTGTAAGATTATATACTATTGGACCGTACAGGCAGTAATAAGATGTCAGGTTGACGCGGCGGCGAGGAGAGCAGCGAACTCTCGCGGCGTTTCGGCGCCGTCGTGACTCTATAAGAGTTATGTGTCTGTTCAGCCGACCTTTATTTATTATTTCGATGTAACAATACGAAGTGAAAACGCACAGGTGAAAGCCGATACAAATTCTGTTAACATCAAAACAAGAGTTAAGTGCCCGTTAATTGTCGGCGTGATGGTCAGGTCACGACGCGCTGTCATACTTATCTATCGGCATCTTTGGCTTGTCGACGGATTTAGGTCTGCGATTAATGTTTGATCCTGTCTGTGAATTTTTTTTCTGACGCTGTTAAGTCTTTTTCCAAAGTTGAGCTTATTGTTCATAAGAGCACAAAGAGGTGATGATGCTAGTATTGGTAGAACGTTTCCCAGCGCAGCCACGCACCATGTTTGCCGTCCACGAGTATCTGCAGTGAAAACGGCAACGAGTGTAATGGTGGAAAGTGTCAGTTACATCTTAATTAATGAGGTGCGGCTGCGCTAGAATTTGTGGCTGAAATTGTGCCTGTGGTTAAACTGGAACAGAATTTAGTGCTTACAAAGTATTAAACGTTCAATAGTAATCAAGCTTACAAGTTGCAGATTAGTTTCTATTGAGAATTACTCTTGCTGTTCCACTTATGTGTGCAATTTAAATTGTAAATGTATTTTCTTGTAGTTAAGTTTGAATAGATGCTGCCCTGGTTTCAATCTTGCCGTGCGATCTTTGCAATGCGGAAGGTTTCCTAATATTCCTACTTTATGTAACAGCACTTGTACCAAATAAATCGGTGCTAATAAGGTTCTCCTATCAAATTTAGTGTCTGCTCACACAACTACATGTTCAGTATCATCATTATATCAGCCATTAGAAGTCCACTGCTGGACCTAAGCTTCCCCAATAAAGGGGTAATTTTGCTCATAATTAACGCACTGGGCAAGCGTGTTGGGAATCTCAGAGCGCAGCTTCCGCAACGAGGATGCTGCGGCCCATCCCTGCCCTATGCATTTGAGCTACACTTTGCTTTTTTTAACATTTGTCGATTCTGGTACTTTAGCTGCCTCTTGCAACACCTAGTACGGGGGGAGGTACTACTCTACTCTGCCGGTACCCTCCGTGCTCAATATAAACGTTTGAATTATTGTTCACTCAAAAAGTACACTTCTCTCCGAATTGCATTCGTGTGAATGAGCACGAAATAACTTGTGTTCTAATCATGTTTGATATGCAAAGTATTATTGAATGTGATTTCTTGGACCACATTTTCCCCTGAACTGTTGCGTTGCCACCGACGATTACTAGTGTAAGGCATCTTCTGCATGACAATCCCCGCTTGCGCGCGCGCTCAGGTGTATTGCAGCTAGCAGGGACTGTGTAATGATTCGCCCTCGGCGCGTGTATCCTCGGCTGGTATCGTGATCTTACTGATATCAACTATGAAGTTGATACCAGTAAGATCACGCGTGTCATCTTTCACTCGGTAATGCCCCTAAAATCCCCATTCTAAATGGTTTTGATTGCTAATTAGCAACTAAAACATTCCAAGTATATTTGAAAAAGTAAGAATTTAAATAACAGCTGTTATAATACTCTATGATATGCCTACGAAAACATCACTATACAATATCCACTGTGATCGATTGCTGTTTATTTAAAGACATATTTGATGCGAAAACTTTTGTCTCTTTCAGTGAACACAAATCACAGGATTTTTTTATCAGTTCAGTAGAGTCTGATAAACTAAATCTAAGTGAAGGTTGTATAACATGACGCTACGACGCGAGGAGAGCGGAGCTTAAATGAAAACCGCGGGCACAACTAGTTTTGTGGTTTCATTGATGTTCAAATGGTCGCCTATACATACTGGCCAGTATCTGTAGTTCATTAAAGGAATATATATTTCTTGGAACCTGTTTTGTATTCAATGCAGCGTTGACACAAATGCAGTGGTCAATTAGTTGAGCAAGATAACATACCGTCTCCCCAGAGAGTTGCATGCACTGCGGACTCCCTTAGGGTCTGAGACGATAATATGCTCGCATGAGACATTTTGGTGATGGTTGTGTTCAGAAGTGTGACGAGTAAACTGTATCACGAGTATGCCAGGGACACTCTGACCATATATGATTGCTGTCAGGAAGTTTAAAAAAATGTTAGCCCACTGTCATCATGACATTTTTATATAGTAAGTGACTCTGCAGCCTGTACACGCTCGTACCATCAAAATCAAAAGGATATTATCATGACTTAAAGATAATATGTCACATTAACCAATCATTTCAGAGTCCTTTTCGCCCTTCAAACCGCAATTCAGTTGTTCGAACGCTGTTTTTTGGTGGTAGAAATAGGTGAGAATGAGGTATTAATGCAGACGACCTTTGTACGAGGTTTACCTCTAGTAGTAGTATACGTGCTGTGAGATGTTATGATTACGTTTGAGATGAGTCGTGTGCGAACATCACTGGATTGTATTGTTGACGTCATCGCTACAAAAACACATTGTTTATTGGACCAGGCCGAGCAACTAGCATACAGTCCGCGTGATATATTTAGTAAGCGTATTGTCTGCAGGCTGTAGGCGCTCATCATATCACAAGGATATTACTAACGCGGGTTTGCGGGGACGTATATTAACCTCGTACATTGTTGTTTATCGACATCAATATACCTTTATTTTTACGATAAACCTCTTTTTGAAGTGCCTTGATTCATCACCTGAATTAGAAGCCTAGTTATAATATTTTAGGTTCATACTCTGCTCTTATTAGTCATAGCATATAGGTATAGTCACTGATGTTATGTAGCCTAAGTTAATCTTTATTATATCAGCTATCTGCCAGTATAAGTCCCGTCAAAATCGGTCTAGTCGTTTCAGTTCAAATTACCTCAAACTTACAGACAGACAGACTTAAATAAAAAAAAAAAATAAAATAACATTTTACAGTGTCCATTGTATACATCCATAATATGCATTTATTAAAAAGTAGTTATAACAAGTAGACACGCCAATTATATTTAAATGTTTATATTATAAGTACATACAAGCAAATACGTATCGATACAATGTTTGGCTTCCGGATGAATAAAAGTATTATCGGTAAAGCAGCATGGAAAGCATAATCAAAACCAATCTGCTATATCTCAATACTACAATATGCTGACAGTCACAATTGAAATCAGAGCCATGAGGTTTATCACAAGTCTCACAGCGGAGACCACCCAGCTTGCTTCCTTTCTAAAATCCTTACATAAAACCACTGACTAGCTTGGGATCAATAAGGAAGACGGAAGACATCGTCGACATCAGCATCACAACAATCACTAGTGTGGTGGTAATGGTGGTCGTGGCAGCGCACATTGACAAGCCACTGAGTCACCGCCTCACAGACAGGTTTTTATCAAGCACCGGCCACTAGTGCCGCCTGCGCCTCCGCCCCGGCCCGCAGCCGTGATCGATGCCCCATCGCCGCAATTACTGTGGATTCACAATTATTCTTTTTTTTCTTTCAGCGAATTGAGTAATTATTCTCGCCTTCCACGTGCTAGATTCTGTGCGAGCTGGACACTCGATAATCTTTGATTTGTAGCACGCACGCGATTATATCGCGAGCCGTTTAACTTTTTTCTGTTTGCTTACATTTTGTTAGATAAAAAAGTGTCTGAAGTAATGTTTGTTTAGTTATATCTAATCTAACAATAATTAAAAATACTGGATAGTATTGAGAAATGTTGTTGTTGCGTGTGGCGGCGGTGCCCAGGTGTGAGCGAGGTGCTATTGTCGAGTTGTCGACGACGAAGGCGGCCTTTTCGCGGTTTATATACACCGCCGATCAATATCGGCGGGTCGTCGGGTTGCGGGGAAATAGTGTTTGTCTTCTACCGTCATTTTTTGTGATATTTTCCACGCAAGTTTGTTAAGTGATTAGTTGAATGCAATACAAATTGTATTGTATTTAACAATACAATTTGTATTGTTTATATCTTATGTGGCTTCATTGTCGTTGCCTGCATACGAGTTCTAGGCCATTTGCGTGTATGTGTTTGAACTCGTAATACAGGCGTTTGGTGGTGTTTCAGTGGATGTAATCAGTATTAGATTGACCCACCGCTCTTGGCTAGGGTCTTTCAGGCTTTTGCAGGGTGGTCCTCATCAGGGAATTGATGTTTTTCATCGATGCCCTTCAGGGGATTGCGGTCTCGGGCTTGTGCCCGGATCTTGCTCGACTTCTCCGGGCGCGAGTTCCCGCCGGTAGGCCTTGGTGTCCGGTGGCCTGGCGTGCAGCGGCGCTATACTGCGCAGGTGCGGATTCGCCATGAAGGCGCTGTCGGCGCGCGCGAACATCGCGCTCAACAGTCTGCGATAAATTCTTGCAGGTATTCCATCTTTAGGTCTCGGTGTATCGTCGAGTTTTCACCATGTGTGGTGCCTCGACGATTGCGTAGAACACGGGGGTGCTGAGACTGAAGGCAGCCTTTACTGGTCCGGCTGGTAAGTGTGTACTACGCCGGGGCTGCATATGTTAGGTGAGGTCGATCATATGTCTTGTAAAATCCCAGCTTCGTTCTGAGCGGGAGTTTGGAGGCGAGTACCGGGCGGAGTTGATGCGCGACCGGCCTGGTCTTTTTGATCACTTCTTCGGTGTGGTGCTTCATGCTAAGGTGGCCGTCTATTATGATCCCCAGGTACTTGACCGTATAGGACCACGTGACTTCTTGCCCCTTTAGCTTCAGTGGATTCAGGAGTTCTCTGAAACGGCCAATGACTGCAGCCTGAGTCTTGGTTACGTTTACCTGCAGTCTCCATCTGCTTAGCCACTCAGGCAGTAAGTCGAGTGTTTTCTGTAGTTTTTTAGCTGCATATTCTTTGTTCACCGAGGATGCAGAGTAGGCGGCGTCGTCTGCATATAGTGCTAGGTGTGTGCCTTCTCCTACTGGTATATCGTAGGTGTACAGGTTGTACAGCGTGGCCGAGATGCAGCTGCCCAGAGGTACACCAGCCTCAGCGGCTCGTTCTGTTGATAGAACGTTTTCCACTTTCACTCGAAAATAACTGTTATCGAGGAAGGAAGCTACCACTCGTGTGATCCGACGGGGTGTCTGTGACGTCATCAGTTTGTATAGCAGACCCTGTTGCCACTCCTTATCGAACGCCTTCTCCATGTCAAGGAGTACCGTGTGTATTCCTTCTTGTTGAAGGACATCGTCATGAGTTGGAGTACTCTCGATAGTTGCAGTGAGGTGGAGGGTTCTGTTCGAAATCAGAACTGCTCCTTCTTCGGTGTTATGTGAGGTTCCAGATGTAAAAACAGCAACTTCTCATACACCTTGGATACCGTAGGTAGCAGTGTAATGGGACGGTAGCTCTCGGCTTGAGTACGTTCTTCCTGGGCTTGGGCAGCATAATGACCCCTCTCGTTTTCAGGCTTATGGGAAGTGGCCTGTTCTGTTTATGCCGTTGAACTGACGGGTCATGGCGGAGATGTTTCTCGGTGGAAAGTGTCATAGCATATTGTTGGAGATGTTGTCGAGGCCAGGTGCGTTCCTCGGTTTCAGTCTCTTGATTATTCAACTGACCTGCCCGGGCGTGAAGACGACAGGGTCTTTATCTGCCGCTATGGGTACGGCGAGGTACTCTCGAAGGTACCGGGTTACCGTCTTGACGTATTCTGCGTCGTCACAGGGATTCGGGCGGAACTGGCGTTCTAGATGTTCGGCGAAAATCTCAGCGCGGTCTTCCGCAAAGTATCTCGGGTAACCATCTGGTCCGTGGAGGGGTCTGATTGGAGCCGGTTTCTTAGAGATCTGGCGACATAGGCGATGGACACTGTCCATCTTCCAGTCCTCGTCCGCGTTCTCTAAATAGCGATCCCAGCTTTCTGCTTCATGCGACCTAAGTTCGTGTCTCACCTGTTCGGTCAGAGCGTTGAGCTGTCGTTTGAGGGTTGGGCAGTGTGTCTGCTGCCATCTCTTTCTTAGACGCC
This sequence comes from Heortia vitessoides, assembly GCA_020976665.1. NCBI lineage: Eukaryota > Metazoa > Arthropoda > Insecta > Lepidoptera > Crambidae > Heortia > Heortia vitessoides. The sequence continues at coordinate 128,203 of JACJUM010003317.1, read as the reverse complement.
GCTTTTTCGCTAAAAGTCCCTTATGCCCTTGAGCAGAGGCTGGAGCCCGCTGCTGCTGGGCATGGTGAGCGATGATGATTTAGCGGCGTCTTGTACGCAGGTGGTGAGTGCACTGGCAAGCTCCTCAACGTCCTCTGAGGTGGTAATAGGTAGCGTAGGGGTGTTCGAATGGATGGCAGAACTGAACGCCTTCCAATCTATGGTTTGGCGTACTGCCGGTGGCGTCACAGTGGTCGGTCTTCTTTCAATTACTACCAGCACCGGGAGATGATCGGATTGGAGGTCCTCGAGGAAAGTCTCCTGCGTCAACACGCTGTCCAGGCCTTTATGGATCGCGATGTCGATTACGTCGGGGGCGTGTAAGGGGTTGTTGGGATAGTGCGTGGGCACTTCCGGGCCGCTCACAGTGAAGCTGTGGTCCTCCGCGGCTCGGAGTAGCGTCCTGCCCTCTCTACAGCAATGTGCAGAGTTCCTTGCCGTATGTTTGCTATTCAAATCCCCCGCCACTAAAGTGAGCGTGGGGTCCGCCATTAATGGAATCATTTCGCTGATGATGAAGCGAGTTTGCGGAGGTTTATATGTAGCGAACACACATGGGATATGACACATGGGACACGGATGGGATAGCCGGCGTGGACTTCTACCCCAAGGGCGTAAAAGGACTTGGGAGCGGTGGCCGTGCTCTGCGATAAAAACGGCTGGTTTATCAGCCTCCGACGTACCAGGACAGCGAGTCCCGGTATGCAACGTTGCGATCTAATATCTCGTCCTTCCGGTACAGGTAGTAATTGGCCATCTTGATTGTGTCGTTGGCGTTAAATAGGGTCTCAGATATTAGATACACGTCTGTCTTGTTATCGAAGCAAGACCTGCAGCAGTCCTAGCTTCGATCTGAGCCCATTGGCATTCCAATGTATAATCAGCAGTGGCTTATTTTGCGCCATGGGTTTGTAGTAGTTGTGCTACTCCACCGAGGATTATTGGTACAGCGTTCTCGCCCGACCTGATGGTCCCGAGTACGTCCTGTAAGACGCAGATAGCTCTCTCGGTATCCATTAGCCAGCTCTGGATCGAGCGCGGCTTTGGCTTCACCTTCAGTTCCTGCTGCGGTACTGGGACGGCGACTGCCTTCTTGGTGGGGTCTCTCTTCGTAGGGGCTCCCCTCTTGTTCTTGCCCTTGCGACGGGAAATGTTCACCCCGTCGTTGGATTCAGCCATCAAATGAGGTGTGGTTGTGGTTGCTGGTACGCCAGTGCGTTCCTGAGGCCGCCCGGCCAACGCTGTTGTGCCGGCTTTCTTAAACCTGACTTCTGCTGGAAGACCGAGCAGCCCACCGAGTTTGCTGGGTGCGGTCTCCCACAGTTCGCGCATGTGGGAGCTCCTCGCGCGGGTGGAAGCAGTCACTGGCAGCGTGTGCTTCCCCGCATCTCACTCACACTAGCTGTCTGTAGCAGCCGTGGGAGAAGTGCCGGAACTGCTGGCAACGTATTTGGAGCGGCTCGGCGCTTCGGATGTCACTGTTGCGTAGGACCGAGCGCTGGTTTTCTTGGGCGCGGGTGCTGGCGTGGCGCAGGAGTAGGTGCGTTTGTGCGCGGTGTGAATGCGGCGCGGGGGGGATGGATGCAGTTTGTTGTGGTTGAGGCTTGAGGGGGGGGGGGGGGGTTGCGATGTATCCAGATAGAGCCAGCACCTGGATGTCACTGTCCCCCTCTGCGTTTCCGAGGGTCGCGTTGGGGCTTCGGTTGTGGCTTGGTTCCGAATTCTCTCAAAAACTTGGCCGCCGCGGATAGTTGGGGGGAATGGGGGAGCTTCCCTGTCCCGTGCCTTGAGTGGCTACTGCGGAGGTGGTGGTGGCATCGAGTCGCTATCACTATCACGTGGCACTTCCGGGCGCGCGCTCCGTCTCAACTCTGCCGCTTGCACTTTGAGAGCGGCGCGACACTTCCGTTGGAGACGTTGCTTGGCTCATCCTTTTGGGTTTGCCCTCTTCCGATTCGGTGGTCATCGTTTCAGGCCGCGCAGGGGAGGCACATACAGCGGGATGTTGGTTGCTATCTCGAACAAGGTCTATTTTCAGCTTCTCATTCGAGATCCCCAGCTCGTATTTCCGCAGGCGCAGTACGTAGCCATCCACCTAAAGAGGCCATCCGAGAAGTAACGGGAAGCCTGCATTCTCTAGACTAGGATCATGTCCCGGTAGCAGGCGATAGTTGTCCTTTGAGCGAGACATTCGGCGCCTCCTGGCCGAGTAGAGTGAGAGAGATGCTGCTCTACTCTGCCTTTTATACTATATTAATGTTGTAGAACTTCTCTGTTAGAACACGATACTCCCTAAAATGTTTGTCAGATTTCAAAACGAAAACGTATAATAGATCATCATGAGAAAAGTGTATTAAATATATAGCATGCGTAGCTGAGAAAAGGTCAGTAAAGATGATGAGCGAAAAAGCAGTAGCGTTATACGACACCGGCGAGGGGGGAGGGGGGTCTAAGTAAAGGCAGGCACATCAGCGCTGCGTACCTAGTTGTCTGAATGAATTGAACAAACGTGTAGGAACGTGCGAACGTCACTCGCGCGCCTGGGCGGCGTTGTTTAGTCTAGGTTTACTCAGAAGCAAAGATTTTTAAATCGTTCATCTTAGTGAATGTAAACAGCGTGTGCCTGCCTGCCGTCCACTACTTCCCTCGCCCGGGGGCCGCGCGACCCGCGCACCTACAAGTGATAGGCAGCAATTTTGTATGCTTTATGCTTTGCAATTGTCATTTCAGTTTCATTGTCGTAGAATGCAGTATTGCGTTTTACGTGAGAAAAAGTTCAATGTTTCTGTTCGATGTATTTTTGTTGCTCGCACTCAACGGTACTTTAAATTCGGATATATATTTCTATCATCTGCTTACTCAAATTTTTTTGTCTAAGCTCTTGTCGGTTACGATTCAACTTGACAAAAACTCCTCATGTGACATTCATCATATTTCCACATTGCTGCTTAGTTGGGGTGAGTGCAGCTCAAATTTACAAATAGTAAATTTCTCACAAAAATATATAGAGCAATGGGATGTAACTGCGAGAGAGTGAGCATTCCGATGGCTGCTTGTGGTATGTACCAGCGATACGCGAGCGCGTGTTGCAAGCTTTGCTCGCCTTAAGCTCCGTATCTATTTGGGGTTCCGTCGCGGCATCTCCGCAATGCGCGCCGTCTGCTATTCGAAACCCAATGGAGGTTATTCGTGGATAACCTATCTCAACCAAGATACCTCTGAGTAGGAAGTCGCGAAGTGGGCTCTGCCAGAGAGCTGCCTATTTGCTGTGTCCTAGCTTATCGATAACTAGAAAATAACACGTTTAGGTCTAAAACAAAAACACATATTAATAGTCTTTCAATATGTATGAAGATAAGACAATAAAGCTGATGTTAACTTCATTAGATGCGGTATCCCCATTTCCTGGTTTGTCACTCTTCTATGTATCATTTATATGCTGATTTTACATAAAGGTTTTCCTACGGCCTATATAACAATGTGTTAAAACATACATAAGAATCTAACTCACGCGCAATGTCAGTAACATGTCTTGTTATTCTAGCTTTAACTCATTCTAGGTTTGAATTACTGAATATTGTCATTTGCTTCTCTCATATACAATTTTAGCTATCTGATGGATCCCAGGTTAAGGATTGAAATATTTCAATTTCTGTTAGAATATCTTCAGGTTCGGATTTCAAAACATTATGAACTCCTTTTTTATAAGTTCAACCTTTTGGCGAAGCGGCCGCGCGCCTTATCGACGCGAACAGCGCCGCTCCCGTCAAACAGCACTAGCGCGCGATGTTCCAGCGGCCTGGCTCGGGGCCAGCGGTATTTTTAACCGCATTCCGCCGCTAAATAACGCTATAAAGGGACTCCAATCTACATCGGAGACGTTCACGCTCCTCCCATTCTGTCAATTGTGGACCACCTTGTGGGCATACAAATGATTTGTCTTCGGGGAAGTTGTAGGCTCAAGCTGTGATCTAGATACCTTCGTTCGGGGAGGAAATGTGAAATCCATGAGGGGGGTATGGTTTACTATTAAGAATGCGTATACGCGTATGTGAAAAAAGCGCATTCGTGTGTACTAAAAGTTATATGGAAGTACTGGAGGGAGGGGAATTAGATAGGTGTGTGGTTATAAGGTAAGTTAGTTTGGAAAAGGTTAAAGTCCTTATCATTTTGCTGCGCGTCCTCGCTGGCACTTACTGCCGGTTTTAGTGCAGTTGCATTTTGTTTTAATTGTGTTCGTCGCAGTTTGACTGTTCGTTTTAATTGTGCTATCAATTAGGTGATTAGTGTTGAGGAGTATTTCAGTCGCGCATTCCATCACCTCACTGTGTGGGTTTGGAACTGCCTCATGCATTCATAGAAATATTTTAATCGTTTGTTCTCCATATAAATCTTAATAACGTGCTTCTGGAATGTTCTTTATTGTATTTTAATGTTGACTAGCTTTACTTTATTTCGCGAACTTCGCTGTTTCGTGATCTAGAGAAACCTATTCTCTGGCCGCCGAACTACCTGTATAAAAATACATTGGATCTTTAACGTATCCTACAGAAGCTATATCCCAGACCATAATCTATCTCTGTGCTTATTTATCCAGATCGTTAGGCGTTCTAGGTGCAGCCCGCAAATTTTCTGGAGTGTGGGCTGATTTCGAAAAATTCGCAGGATTCTGGTAGGAACACGGAGCTGTTTATTTTCGTCGTAGTAATGCAGGCGTATTTAAAGTTGTTTCAGTAGCTCCAGTAACGGTTTCTCACCTTCATACAATTTATCCATCTCAATTAGTGTACACGTTGTGTGTAGCAAATCATGTACAGCACCAATAAATTGTGCGGGCTTCCGTGCCTTCGCAGTATATGGTGGCGCGCCGATAGACGTAGTGGGTTTCCGTGTCGGACGTAAAGTAGGCGGCGACAGGCGCGCCGCCGTTATCTTATGCTAAATGTACACACTGGTCTTTGACGGCCTGCTCTTGTGCCTTGCGCGCCGTGCACGCGCTTTTTCTCAGGGAATGGCTTACTGACGACATGGTACCGGATATCTTTCATATGATAGGTGAAGAGACCAAAAAATCCCCAGTTATTTGTGTCCGTACATACTGTTGGATACTTGGATGGTACTTTCAAAGTACAAGCACGTACGATACCCGCCCGATATAACTTGTATAAACGCCAGTGCGTGCCCTTCACTGGCAATCCACAAATATTTCTTACACATTATTTTCGTAGAGCGTCGCGCGTTAACCATCGTCAACTGCGGCCGGGCTCGCGCAAGTCCTCTTTTGCAAACAACGAATTTACTGTCCTCAATGACTCCTCAACCACTCTGATGCGCCCTCGAGTGCTATGCGTCGGTACAGCTCTGATCCCGCGAACCCTTTAGGGATGGGCCGCGGTCCACCGTAGTCCTAACCTTTAGGTCCGTCAGGAAAAGAAACATACCTACAGATAGACTATGTCACAGTTGGAGGTGGGCTCACAATCATTATAAAATGCCATGTTTAAAAATCAACAACTAATTTTCAAATAATCGTCATCATCATATCAGCCACAAATCGTCCACTGCTGGACATAGGCCTCCCCAAGTAATCTCCAATAAGACCGGTGGTATGTGGCCTGTGTACAGCGCGATCCTGCGGTCTGTCCATTTTGCGGGTAGACGTCTGCGCTGTGGTCTACATTCCAGAACCTTTTTACTCCATCGGCCATTGGTTCTGCGTACCAAATCCTCTGCCCACTGCCACTTCAACTTACTAATCTAACTGTGAACTAATGTTCAAGGTAAAAATATTAAATGATATAGAATGACAAGCTCAGTGTATACAACGGAAAACATGTCAAAAGACTTTAAAAGAATCTGTGAAAGTTGCCTAGTATGTTTGAAAAATAAATCAAGAGGACAAAATAAATAAGGATTAATGTCACACTTAGGCCCTGCCACAAAACCTTTTCAGATATGCTCTGTTGACACCATCGGAGGCTTTAGGGGCTCCAGATCAACTAAAAGATACTTACATCTGTTATCAGGCCATTTCACTAGATATGCATATATTTTAACATCCAGTACTCAAAATGAGAATTATTTCAGTAAACTAATAAGAAACTGTCAATCATCAATACCCTGGTATCAATTCTAAAGAATTGAAGAGATTTTTGGACAAAAAGAATATTTTCATAATTCACAGCTGTAAATTACCCTTTCTCCAATGGCTTAAAAGAAAGATTAAACAAACATTGGTGAATATAATCAGATGCAAAATAAACGAAAATATCACAAATTCAGCATGGACAACTATAGCACAAAATTGTGTAAAAAGATATAATGAGATAGAGTACACGGTTACTGGATATGCTCCAAAGTATCTACTTTATGGCACAGACATTACAATTCTGCCAAATGAGCTGAAAATAAAGAAGACTGACCGTGATTTAATCCAGGCCAGGGAAAAGCTCTAGAAAATATAATCAGATCACATAATTATAACAAGACAATTTATGACACAAATAGAAAACATGTAGACTTCAAAGTTGGTGATACCGTTTTTGTAGAGAATGGAAACAAACTCAATAGGAAGAAACTCGATGAACTAAGACTCAGATCATATAAGATTATAGAAAATTTCAAACTCAATTTACAAGATAAACACTGATCATAAGAAGTTAGAGTCAAACTTTTTTCACATATCGAAGCTAACGCCAGCCCCTAACTACGATTGAAGAGTACGTATGTGAGCTGCCGTATTGTCTTATCTTCTCTGGGAGGGGGAGATGTAAAATATATTTTTCTTATTTTAAATTTTCCCGCGCAGTAGCGCGTCTAATGTCATTCAATTTTATCTGTGGTAAAATAATTATAACCTAAAAATCGTTACATTGTCATACCACTAAAATAGTTGTGATTTGGAACTGACATTGTAAATAATAACATTAAATGTCGTTCCTTTTCTTACAGGTATGTAAGGTTATTATTAACACTTGTTTCATTGTTTGTTAGGCAGCATACATTTAAATTAACGAAATAAAACTTTTCTTACAGAGAAACTTAATTATGTTTGATTGACTATGTCGTCCAAATTACACATTGGATAATGTTATATATCTATAAAATGTTGGTTTATATTTCTATAAAAACGGTGGGCTGGAATTCCAGACGAAGTAATGTTTGGCACGAGCCGTGGTGCGGGTAATACATACCAAATGGCACTAATTACATTAACGCAGGATGTGCGCGCGCTCGCCCCGCGCGCACAGATGTGCCGCGCTCGGGCCTGCCCGCCGCCCTCTTGTAACTCGTCCACGACGGGGACACATGCTGGCTTTGGGACATTATTCTTTTACCTCTGTTATTTTTGTAATTGGCTTTATGATATTTCAGTATTGTACATTTACACCGAATGGGGTCCGAACAACTCCCCTATTCGCAGAAATTATTTCATTATTTTAAATATCAAATCCAAATAAGCAAGTGGTTGTTCAACATGCAATTTGATAGACACGCTAACGATACTTTTGACATGCGCAAGTACACCTTTTCTGTTCATTAAAAGTCAGAACCACCCCAAGGCATCGTTCCAGTTGACGTCTGGGAATTCTAATAACGAGCGATTAAGACAATTGCCGGCGCAAAAAAGCGACGGCGTGCTGAAAACTACGCGTCAGCAGTTTTAATTGCTTCGCGTAGTCGTACCGAGGAGTGTTAGTATTGGGTGCGGGCCCGACACCTGTCATTACCGACCAGCGCAATTGACACGGCCGGGGGCCGTCTCGCCGCTTAAATCAGACCACCCAATCAAATGGGTGAATGCACTGAACAGACCTAAAGGAAAACGCTGACCTCGCCACGTATCGATTACTCGTTTTAACTTTATTTGTGCATCGCGGCGTCGCGGCGTCGTGACCCGCCCGTCTCGTGATCCGTGCTTAATAAAATATCACCGACGCGCCAGTATATATCTATTATGTATCGGTCTACGAAATGGAACCGGTTGCAATGCGGTTTCATTTGCACGTTGGTTTATTAAGTGAGTACTTGTGCTCAAAGGGATGTGGACGACAAGTCGCGCACGCACGCCGGCCCGCGCACTTCGTCGTGGTTATTCTGATCTGAATAGACATGACGAGTGACATCTCGAACAGACCGGAGAGCTCTACGGATAACGTTTGTTGTCGTTTTGATTTGTATTTGTAACGCGCGCGACCCTCCTCGGACTAACTTTAGAAATACATGCGTATTAAGGTTGGTTCTCTGAATTAAATTGAAATTGTACTTACATTTTCCATTGATTTCAGTTCCAATAGACGTGTGATCAATCAAATCGTAATTGATTTGTGTTTTCCTGTCAACTAATAAAAATTGAGTGCCGCCCGCCAACGGGTCGCCCGACATTCAATTTATCGTGTTAGAATTATAGGGATGTACAGGAATTAACCTCCCGTTGATGGGGCCAAGTGGTGGTTTGTGCGTAGTTGATTGTGTTAACGTACTCGGCGGCGACCGTTGCTGCCGCGGGCGCGGCCCTGCGTGCGCCGGGGACGCTGCCGCCGCCGGCGCCGGTGTTTAATCTCGCGGAATCGACCGACTGGAATTGTTGACTTGTTTCATTTCGGCGCAACAAGTTGTAAGTCTTATAGATTATTTGCAACATGTTTAGTTTTTAGTTGAAAATATTTGTCTACCGTTATTCATTCCCACGGGAGAACTTCTAGGAGAGCCCGTATAACCGGATAAACAAGTTCTACAATGATTGCGAACTGGAATGCGCATGAATGCGGATTTTCCTTCACATAACGAGTGCTACATTTTCGGTCTTTAGCGCAATGTTCCTGTGAGCGCGTGTAATGTGGTGCGACCTGGCGAATGTCCGGGCCCCGCGATTGGCACTAATAAGTTACGCGAGCGTGTATCGCGTTGGGGTGCCCGAGGGGCGCTCACTGGGTCATGGGAACTACAGCCCGTCCGCTTCGAAACCGCTGACATACTCGTGCCCGCGTTTTTGACAACATTCTTGTTAGTTCCGTAGTTTTCTAAATGTATCCAATGGCAGCATTCGTTTACTTCTTGTTATTAATCTAAACAGGTAAGTCAGGTGTTTAGGCTCATAGACGTTTGATCCTTTTTAGTTAAGTTAAGTTGCTGCTGAGAGAGCGCTGTGTAAAAAAAGAAGAAAAAGAATATCTGATCATTGATTCTTGAATAAATCAATTTAAGTAAATTCATTTCGTCCTCCGTCGCGTGGTTCCCGGGGATAGGTTCAACAGTTGTAATTGCTGGTGTTAAATATAATTGAGCCGGAAACTAATATTCAGTCCACAAATTAAAATAGACAGGCCATCAGTCCCCAGCGTGCGTTGACCTTCCAAGTAGAATATCGCCGCCGCCATAGTGCGAGCGTAGTGGATACATTCTCGTCTGGAATTACTCTCGTCTCTTTGTACGTTTCCCCTGTGATTGATTTGCACCAGTGTGATGTAGTGCGTTGGTCAGCAATCGACACACGTGTCGTTTGATCCAGAGCAAACAATTGAACTCTGAAGAAGCTATGTGCAGAAAAGTGTGCGCGCTCGTCGTCGGGACTCTTGGTGTGTTGATGCTGAGAGTACGTGTGTTGTGTTGCAGGGAAGGTGGTGTGCGGGGCGTGCGGCGGCAAGTGCAGCGGCGAAGTGCTGCGTGTCACTGACAAGTACTTCCACACCGCCTGCTTCACCTGCCGCGCTTGCTCCGCCTCGCTCGCTAAGGGCGGCTTCTTCTGCAAGGATGGCCACTACTACTGTCCGCAGGTATCCCTCGCCCCGACATTCAAATGAGTGCCCCTTTTCTTTGGTACTAACTAGGGATGATTGCTATACGAAAATCATCGATGTTGTTATCAGGATTACTATTTGTTCGTGTAAGATATAAGGGACCTGCCAAAAATGATAGCCCCCTCCCCTCGGGGCGACCCTACACCCATATAGGATCACCCCGAATCGTTGCCGATTACCATTTCTCTAAAAAAGACCTGAAACAAATCTGCTAACGAAAGCATTTATAAATCCGGGAATTCGCCTAAAATTCCGCAACAAATAAATTCACGGCGTTCGCAATTCGCAAAAAATCAGCGGCTGACCTTATACAATATCTATTCAAGAATGCGATAACATGATCCGTCCCATCCGCGGCCTCACTGTCGCGTCATTGACGCCGTTTGCGACACTTTTCTTATACTGGCTCACTTCTGTCACAATGAAAAAGGTAGTTTCCTTATCAAAGTCAGTTTTCCTGCAATCAATTGATAAATGTAGTTAAATGTATCTTTTGTTTCTGATAAATATTTATTCACATTCATAGCTTACTTTACAATGTGAATCTATATCGAAGTTTCGACATTACGCATATCTATTTTACTTTATTTTTAGATTAGTTTAGAGTACATGTGCTCTTTATTACCATCAGAAAAAAACACATGGCTTTGTCACTGGGCCTCCCTCGTAGCTCCGCTCGGTGGCCCGAAAAATTACTATCATGCGCATGGCACGCGTTACTGCCTGCTGGGGTGCGCAAGGGTGAGGGGTAAGCACGCTTCCCCAATTCGAATTGCACTTGCAGCGTTGCCTGATGCTTTAGGTGTAATATATTGGTTCATTGGTTTTTGTAGTCGACCACATAGGTGTTTGCAAATCGGCCTGTGGATCGATTTATCGTTAGTCAACAAATTGTAGAAAAAGCAGCTTTATCTGGAGTTGACCTCTAGAGTGTTGCTCGAAATTACTGGGACACAAGATTTGCGACGCACTAAAGATATCCTAGCGGAGCCGCAAACGACTGGAGGCTATCGTGACCGCTTGAAATACGTTAATGAGCATACGATATTTGCCAAGTGGTAAAACAATAATGAAGCTGACAATTAGCAAACAATGGATAATTCCGAAGCTCGGGTGGAGGCGGAAGCTACAAATCTGGTTCTAATTACTGAAACTCGGCCGCGGGCCCGGGCGCCGCCGCCCACCGCGCTGTACTCGCGCTGTACTCGTGCTGGGTAACGCCGAATTAGGATTTTAATTATGATTCGGATACCATTATAATTTATGTATGTATCGCGCGTACAAATATCAATTAATTCAAGGGGCATTTTATGGCTTCATAGATTTTGTATGCTTCGACAAAAGGAGATCGGTGGCTCCTCGCCAGCCTATTATTCATAGTTAACAGAAATAACCTAACATGATTTTTAGCATGCTATAGAACGAATGACTGATTGATTTGCTAACATGCTCGCGTATAATGGACCCTGCCCGGTGTCACCGAACGTTCGACTTGATAAATTATAAACGAGCAGCATTTCTTTATCCACATTACAAAAACGAAATAGGTAAAGGTTCAAGACAGTTCACCTTGGACTGTCGCGCGTCGACCACGGCGTGCTCAAGCTGCTTTATTTAGTGATTCATTGGTTTAAATGATTGAACACGGCCTTGTAGCGCTAGTGGTGACTGAAGAATTATATAAACAGAATGTAAACGAACAGGCTGCTCGTTCGATCGTCGGGGTGACAGTGTCCTGGAATTTCTTGCTATTCAGGGAACTCATGTACTTCCAAAATAATATCCAACAAAGCTTTTGAAGCAGGTCGAATCAAAAGTTGTGTACAAGGTAAACAGATTACAGCCTATTCAGCGAGTGAACATCACCAGAAGCGAGCCAACTTGGTCAGGATGCTCGCGCAGCGCCGGCCTCCGCGTGTTGCATTAATACTGTTAATATGCGTAGGTTGCGCTCCTTCGCGGTGCCTCCGCAGCACGCACGGAATATCATTGATTCTTTGTAGGGATTTTTACAATAGGTCAAATTAATGCATTTCAAAGGTTTATTAACGGTCCTTACGGAAGTGTTTCTCGTAATCGTAAATTTATCCTTGAGTTTTTATCGAACCACCAAATAATGCAAGTCCCTCAGTCTTTTCTATAAACATAATCGAAAAATCTAGAACTACGTTGTTAGGTTATTGTATACCTATGAAAGGAAAATACGATTACATCACATCGATAGCTAATTATACGATGGTCACGCGATTAGATGTTAAGTAATAAGTACAATTTGACAGGCTCGATAGCGCAGGTGGTAGCGGCAGTCCTATCTCGTGCGCCAAAGGTCGGAATGGGTTCGATCCCCACCAGGGCAAATATTTATATGATAATATTTGTGTTGGTTAGATATCTGGATGTTGAATATACATTTATGTATTGAAGTATTATATTTGTGATTCCTCTACTCTGATGTCCGTAACACGTATGCTTAAAGCGACCCATCACGGGGACCGGTCAGTGTACAAGATGTGTGAATTATTGAACGACATGAAGTACAAACGTGAGATCCGCCGCAGGACTACCAACGCGCGTTCGGTACGCGGTGCGCGGCGTGCAACCAGTACGTGGAGGGCGAGGTGGTGTCCGCGCTCGGCAACACCTACCACCAGAAGTGCTTCACGTGCGCCAGGTGCAAGTGAGTCTCACCTTCCGATATTACCTGTTTCTAACAAAAAAGATAAATTGCGATAAAACTATCCTATCTCTCAATTTGGACCAAACTGATTTGTAATATTTATATATAGTGATAGAATGTTATTTAGTGGATGTGATTGGACTGAGAGGATAAATGTCTCATGTGACTAAACTGCATAAATAGCAAGTATAATTGTTCTCACAACAATCTAACGGCACACTGGCTCCAAATGATGGGCAGAATAGGTACCCCTTCCGCTCCGCAATAAGACCTCCAGTTTTACTATTTGAAATACGAGGCATTTTTAATAAATAGCAATTATGTATTATTATTTTCTCTGCACAGTTCTCGCTTCTCACATCCACGTTTGGTTGATACTTCGGCCAGACATAAAATTTGGATGTCTGTTCAAACTGGAGATTTAAACCTACGCATGTAACGTTGCTGTAGCGTGACTTGTTCTTACCGTAAGATAACCAGCATCGATCATTATTAATGTTATCTATTTGTATACTTATTTGGTATCGTTGTTTGTTGAGAAATAATATAATGTGATGTTGAAATGATCGCTGCAATGTTTCAGACGCGCGTTCCCGTCCGGCGAGAAGGTGACTTACACTGGCGCCGAGGTGGTGTGCTCTAGTTGCGTGTCGGGGCCGCAGCGGCAGACGGCGCGCGCCACCGCCTCGCCCGCGCCCGCGCTCGCCCCCCCCGCGCCGCTTTCACCCTCGCCTGCCGCCTCGCCCGACCACCGCGACCACCACGACCACCGCGACCACGCCGACCGGGAGAACGGTGAGTCGGACAATCTAGGTACGTCCGCCTTGGGGTCCACTTTTGGGACGAAGTTCCTTTCGTGTAATCTAGAAGACTTTTTTTGTATCATTAAATCAGCGAACAAGCATACGGTCCGCTTGATGGTGAACGTGACCGCAGCCTGCACACGCTACTGTTATCACAAGTGTTAAAACACCGAAATTTGTGACTGACTGCTCTGTGACGACGATGAAGGCGACGCACACGCGTGTCGTGGTCGCGGCAAATCGCCGAGCGCAGCATCTCCGCCCGCTACGCTACGTTCCGGGGCCTCCTCCGTCGACTCGGACGGGGGAGGTCGGGTGGGCGGTATATGTAATAATCGCATTTCAAATTCGGATACGACGTCCTTTTCGAAATCGGATTATCATACTTAGCGATCTTCGAGCTCGCAAACCAGCGAAGCGTCGGCGAAAACGAGCACCGGCTCACGCGGCCTCCTCTCTTTGTCGCAGAGTGCGCGGGATGCGGCCAGGAGCTGTCGGAGGGGCAGGCGCTGGTCGCGCTGGACAGGTCGGTATGGGTCGGGGGTGGGCGGCGGCTGGCCGGCTAATGGTAACGGCAATCGGCTAACGGTGCGGCGCGGTGCGCGGTGCGCGGTGTGCGGTGTGCAGGCAGTGGCACACGTGCTGCTTCGCGTGCGGCGAGTGCGGCGCCGTGCTGGCGGGCGAGTACATGGGGCGCGGCGGCGCGCCGTACTGCGAGCGCGACTACCAGCGCCTGTACGGCGTGCGCTGCGCCTACTGCCAGCGGTACATCTCCGGCAAGGTGCTGCAGGTGCGTCCCCCGGGCGGCGGCCCTTGCGACGATTCTCTGGTGAGATCGCGGCCGATACGCATTAAACAGTTCGGTACCCGGACGTGGTCGCGGAGCAGGTCTGTTTTAATTACAAAAAAAATGTTTATTTAAGTTGTGTCTTTTTGATAACTTTTTTAATACTTGATTTTTTGTAAATCTTTATATTTCTCAACGATTAGTAAGGGGACATGCATATGAGGAAAATATGTTCTTTTGTTCTTAATGCTATTTCGTGTATACTATATAATACCCCCTTTTTAACAGTTAATATAATATTTTTACGCTTTTTCACGGGGCACCCGGGTTTGGTCTATTTCCCGCCTCGGTCTCGACGAGCGCGCCGCGACTGTTGCAAAATGAACACTTACGGATCAACTACCGTTGGGCCGCTTGTCATACCGTTCTTTACGCGGTCATGTTGCATCTAGTATATTTTTCGTGAATGGCGAAAAGGACGGTGAGCGGGACCTCCAAATCACCTAGCCTGGTTGACAGAGATTTGCACAGTGGTTCACTGACGTGCGTACTTTATATAACGAGTACATAGATAGTTCTTTGCCAATTAATCGGTGTTGTAATTACACATAGGTGTAGCCTCAAATCTTGTAAAATACAATCAATGTTAATAAATGTGCGTGTGTTTGTCTGTTCGTACATAACGCCAATTAAGTTTAGATAGTACGAATGATTTGAACCCTACTCTTGATCCCGAAGAAGTACCCGCAGGAAGCGACTCAGAGTGAAGACCCCGCGGTCGGTGATCGAGTATTTTGTAACACCAACGACCCGCACATATTACATCGCCCTCGTATTTGACAAAAGGTATTTTTACCCAATTTCCCGCTGATGGTTTAGATAAGGCGCTATGGCGGCAATACTAAATGTATCTGAACAATGGGGGCGCCCGATAGTATCGTGGCACTGACCTGCCGCAACCGATCATGCGCCCGCGCAGGACCGTGTTATGCTAATGGACACACTGTCCGCGCGATCCGACAACATGCACAGTTCTACATCACCCACTTCGCAACATTATTATTTATAATCAAACCTACACAAACCTCTCTGCAAACTCTGGTTGAGTAGATTTTGTATTTATGGAGTCCTTCTGGGAATCGAATGGGATCCGAATTTATACCTGGTATCTTCCCTACACAACTTTCTTCGGGCGTCGCGAAAGACAAATGTTTACAAAATACTTGGAATTATAAAACTTTGTAAATAGGCACAGGATTCCATTTATTGAACATGCATATGTTAGGGATACGTGGAACCATGTAAAGACAAACTGGTGTGAGCGTACGATGTGGCGATGGCAGGCGGGCGAGAACCACCACTTCCACCCGACGTGCGCGCGCTGCAGCAAATGCGGCGACCCGTTCGGCGACGGCGAGGAGATGTTCTTGCAGGGCGCCGCCATCTGGCACCCGCGCTGCGGGCCCGCGCCGCACGACCCGCGCGACCCGCGCGACCCGCGCGACCCGCTCGCGCTCGACCGCGCCTGCTCCGAGCTGCAGGTGACGCACGCACACCTACACGCGCACATCTACACGCGCACACCTACATCCGCACAACTACACCCGTACACCTACACCCGCACACCTACACCCGCACACCTACACCCGCACACCTACACCCGCACACCTACACCCGCACACCTACCCTACACCCGCACATCTACACCCGCACATCTACACACACATACCTACACACACACACCTACATACACACACACACCTACATACACACACACACACACACACACACACACACACACACACACACACACACACACACACACACACACACACACACACACACACACACGCGCGCGCGCGCTCAGTACCCGCTCGGTGGAAGCACACGTCTCGAGCCGGATGGTGGTACATCGCCTGTGGTCTAACAGTCGACCGTCGTTATTTGAAGTGGTCAACTGCCGCTTTATATATCAATTTAACATAATTAATGAAATAAATTTAACATAATTTCACACTGATCTTGAAGGAAAACATGTTAAAGATGTTATTTAAAAGGGGCCGCGGGAGTTGAAGGTTTGTGCGAGTGCTTCGACCTACAGCCTGATGCGCCGATCATTTTGGTTTTATACTCGCATTAAAATTAGTTCACACGTTGATTTGGGTGTCGACTAAGTATTTGAGGATCGTTCAAGCAGACACATGAAAGTTTCCGTTTTTATGTTCTTGTATGAAGTGTGTTGTGATACCATGTTTCGTATATCATAGAAGTAGAGCGGTAGTTAGCGCGCCGGCGCTGGAGCGTCGCCGTAAAGGAGCGTTGTGTGATTGTTTTAGATCTAGTAGACGTTTGCTGTAGTTGCACCGACGTCCTTAGTTTGCTTTTGACTGTCGACACAAACTGTACTTAGTCATTGTCCGTCATTAGTCGAGTATTTATATGTTCACTATCACTCCGCAACAAACACTTATTAATTAACTTTTGTTTCAGCTCTTTCTTAATTTATTTTCTGAGCAAACACACCTTGCTCTGTCCTTACGAAGCAGATGTGTTTGCTCGGACATGTTGCTGAGAGAGTGGGACACCACAGTGCGAACGGTTGTTGTGTTCACACCCCCGGATCACAGTTCTTGCATGTGACGTCCCTGTAAATGTTGTGTCCCGTAATTTGTTCCCAGTCACTGTCTCCCTCCGTACAGCGTACATCGTACACTTGTACACTACGGGATGTAGTATTTATTGGCAGCACTCGGATACAGTCCAATAACCTAGATGTTGTCATATGCAGGCTGCTGCCGTGGTCCCGTCCGTTGTCCACGCGGCGGCAATGCCCCGCGTCGGTACTCCGTTTGGACTATCGCTATGTTGCCATATGTTCACGATTTCATTGGGGCGTGGACAACCGACGACCTGCCTCAAG
The DNA here is from genome assembly GCA_020976665.1 of Heortia vitessoides. NCBI lineage: Eukaryota > Metazoa > Arthropoda > Insecta > Lepidoptera > Crambidae > Heortia > Heortia vitessoides. The sequence goes on along the minus strand of JACJUM010003317.1, from coordinate 111,177 downwards.
GGATATGTTTCTAAACAAGACGCCCGAAACATGTTCCTTTGTTGTATTTCTAATATTTAATCATGCACTATATCAGTCCCTTTTTGTTTTATCTGCCGCCCTGCAATAATTACTTCCGTTTTTAATGTTTGTACACTTAAATAAAACCGACATCCGGCAGTCAGTTGAGGGTACTCACCTCGAATGTCGGTGCCGCCGATGTGACTCGGGGCCGAGTAGCTCTCATTTCTATTTATTCTACTTTTCTGCGCTCAATGAAAATCTCTATAGTTTCGAAGTCAAGATGTAATTTTATGAAAATAAAGCGATATCATTCGCTACTGTAATGTCCACAAACAAAAGTAAGCGACGTAACCCCAATAAAGTCCGTCCCTCGTGGCGCGTCCCTCGTGGCGCGTGGACCACGAGGGACGCGCGGGCTGACGTAGTGCATGTGCTATGTGTCGGTGTGCAGTTCTCGCTGCGGTCGCGCACGCCGAGCGTCAACGGCTCCTACTGCAGCCCCTACAGTAGCCTCACCAGGAAGGTCCGTCTCTCTCCTTACCTTCTCGCGCTCGCCGCCCGCTCCCGGCGCCGGGCCCGGGCGCAGGCGGGCCTCGCTCTTCCGCCGCGGCCTCGACTCCTGTTGACCGGAACTCTATGCATGTCCGCCTCTACTCCGGTTAGATTCGGCCTCGGTCGAGAGGAGTCGGGTCGGGCCGGCCCCCGCGCCCCCGCCGCCCGTCCCCGCCCAGGAGGCCGGCGCCCGCCGGCGCCCGCCTGCGCCCGAGCCGCGCGCTGGGAGCGAGCCCGACAACCCATGCCGGCCGTCCGTACATCGCGGGCTCCTCTCCTGTCTTTAAATGATTAAATCGATCGGTGACTCGTGCATGCACGGAGATTTTTGTATAAATATATATAACATAGGTAAACAATTTTATTTTTGTAATTATTTTTTTTGTAGACAGTCGCTTTTTGTTTATTATTTTAAAAGGCAGCGCGATTTATGGGCGGCTTTTTAATTTAAGTTGCGAGCTGCTGTTGAACAAGCGCTTTGAGCCTCACCTCAGGCCGACGTCACCTCAAACGTTGTATGCATGTAACTTGAACGAGACGACAGTCGATCTCGGGCCGGCCGGTGGTGAGGCACTGAGGTGGGCCAGCCGCGCCCGTTCGGCAGCGAGGCCCGACGGCGGCCGCGCGCCCGCCGCTGTTGTCGATGTTGTCCGCACGGCATGTGGATGTGTTAACTAACCCCCGCCCGCGCTGGGTCAGGGGCAGGGGGGGGGGGGCGCTGCTGCCGCACGCTCCCCGGCCGTTGACGGTAACAGTGTGCGCTGTGTACGGACGAGCGCCCGAAAGGGCGGAAGAACACTAAAGTGGCGGCGACAGCGACCGCTCCCTCCCGGAATATGCCTTACCTTGTATTCGTAATATTAACTTCTCGGAGGTAAGTACGTGTCGCGGCCCCGCCGACGCGGCCCGGCTGCGGCTGCGACAGACCGACTTGTGCAGTTATAGTTTGAAGTAGCCAAAGGTCATGTAAATTTACTTAACACTGACACGACACACCGTTCGCACATCACTCGTTTATGGTGGGTTTTTAAGCCGACAGTTGGTAATAAAAAAGAAAACGGAAAGTTATAATGATGTGTTATTAGTTACGATTATGATGACAATATTTGTCAAACACATCACAGCATATCCGTCGTGTTAAGTCGTCTTTGCATGACCTAAAGTAGATTTCTTGATTTCCATGCAGTAGATCGAAGATTATTATATTTTCATATTGAGGAAACAACAAAACTGTCTCCGGTCGGTAGACAGGGACACATTCCTTAACTGCAGGTTTTAAGCAATACAATGCAAACGCACGATCGACCAGTTCAATATATTGAATGTTACCGGTCCGCCAGCGGACAGCAGCACTGGTGGTTGTATGACATGTATATCGGGTCCGAGCATACCGCGAGTAAACGATGTTGATGAGGAGTGTGCGGTACGCAGTACGGGTACCGCGCCGCGTCCCCGGGGCTGGCGCTGCGCGAGTACCGCGGCGACGGCGCCTGCTCGCCGCACCGCATCACCACCTACTCGTACCTCACGTGCGAGCCCGCGTACCTGCGCCGGCCCGTGCAGCCCGCCGACCGCCCGCCCGTCTCGCCGCACTTCCACCGCCCGCCTTGTGAGTCGCACCTACCTACCCTCTATGGATGTATCATCATTACAGCCGTTGGAAGGCCACTGCTGGACATAAGCCTCCTCAAAAGAGAAAAAAAGAAAGAATTTTTGCCCATAATTACCGCGCTGGGCAAGCGTGTTGGCAATCGCAGATCGCAACTTCTGCGACGAGGATGCGATGGGGATATACATCCACCTGTCGGTTCTGGTACCTCAGTACTTAACTTTGCCGGTAGTTCACGGCAAGCGAGTACTTTAGCAATAAATGTGGTTGTATATACGAACTTAATCTTCCAGTATTGTTCGGTCCGAGCGAGCGCCGGAACGACCGAACGAGCCCCGGCGTCGGTCTCTGTAGTCTTCTATTTTAACTGGCGTAAGATCGCATACAGCAGTCGGACTGTTTTCAAAGAACGATCGAGAGATGTGTGATGATTGATAATTGTTGGACGTTGCGCAGCGTCGGCGTCGACGCGCGCGTCGTCGCGGCCGGGCAGCAAGGCGTCGTCGCGGCCCGGCATGCGCGCGCTCGTGGACTCCATGTGCAGCGACCCGCCGCGCCCCAAGTCGCCGCACATGAACAACGAGGTGAGCGGGACGTCGATAAGATTTATCTGAAAATTATGACTCCCAGTACCTAGAACTGATGGAAAACAAACGATGGTGTCCGGTTGTGGTGTCGTTGTCGGCCGACTGATTATGAGTGTCGACGTTGATCATGGAATGTGAACGTTTCGCAGGAACCGATCGAGATGTCCGTGTATCCGTCGGCGTACAAGCCGCCGCCCGGCACCAAGCCCAAGATCGAGCGGGACGACTTCCCCGCCCCGCCCTACCCTTACACCGACCCCGGTATTTATCATCGTTCTATTCCATCTTTTGATGGTGGCCTTCGACGCCACCCAGGCGACGATAAAAATATCAGCTCGTCTCGGCTTCGGGCGGGACGCGAACCTGCAACGTTCCCGCGCTGGGACGGCACTACCGCTGTGCTACCGACACCGTCACCGCAGATACGTCGAAATTCCTAGTGTTATTTTTCGTGCTGAGCGCCATATCTTTACAAACACTCAAATGTCAAACTTTTACAAAATATAAACAATCGACAAGAAGAGACAATTATTTAATTACTTCAGAGGTTACATGCATAGAACGTCACGAAGCAGCGTGTGCTGTGTGCTTGCAGAGCGGCGCCGGCGCTGGTCGGACACGTACAAGGGCGTGCCGGACAGCGACTCCGAGCCGGACGCCGAGCGCGCGCTCAACGGCCACGCCGGCCGCGACCCGCGCCTGCGCCGGGAGCATCAGGAGCTGGCCAAGATCGAGACCGGCATCGCGCAGGTTCGTCGCCTCCCCCGGCAGCCTCCGCCGGCCCGCCTCGGCGAGGTGAGGCACGGATGTCCGTGTCGAACGTCGTTTCCGACTTGTTCCCTTTCTGTTCTCAGGTGTTTCTGAAAGAAGTCAAGGAACGAGAGAAGATTCAGCAATGGAAGAGACAAAACCTGGACCCAAGAAATGCCAGCAGGCAAGTAGCGAACGTTTCGCATGAAGGTTGAACGCGAGTGACGAAAGAGAGGGAGCGGAATGACAGGAACCGACGCGCTAGCGATACG
>JACJUM010003317.1:60724-93310 GCA_020976665.1 Heortia vitessoides | reverse complement strand
TGTGTGTGTGTGTGTTTGCACGTGCACGTGACGCATGACGTGTGTGTGTGTGTGTGTGTTTGCACGTGCACGTGTCGCAGTAGCGGTGGGACGGATGGGTGGTGCTGACCGCCGTGGAAGCCGTTCTCGTCGTCGCAGTACTCGCGCAAGGTGCTGCACATGGAGGCGTACCACAATTGGTAGTAGTCGCCCACCATGACCGAGCAGAACATCGCCGGCCTGCGACAGGGGAGAGCACACTCACTTCTACGCCTATGTCTATTGGTGCCTATCACAACACAATTAAGAAATAGCAAATATGGGAACTAATTAAGGTATCGATGCAACTTGCACTCTTACACATTAATATAGGAAAATGCAATCCAAGGCAATCTGCAAACTTAGGCCTTCAGGTCTATATGTATGAAGATAATGAAGATATTCACAGGCAATAGAGACATTTTTATTTTAGGAAAACTTTCATGCAGGAGAAAACTTTTTAATCCCACCATTTCTTGAGTCAACGCACTTTTGAGAGCAAAACATTTCGTTTTATTAATCGAGGAAGAGTCAAGTTAAGAGCGCAAATACCTACGTGACGCCTCCGTAAACTCGCGGCGAACATCGAGGGCTATCGTCAAGTGTACTCTTGCCCACTGGTCCTCGTTGTTTGAAACTGATTTATTTTCGAAATAATATTGTCGACTAGATATACTTAGTAATCGCGTACTTAGATGCCTCCCAACAGTTGAGGAACTCTTTAATGCAGTGCGTAGTATTGTAACTCCCGCGGTTGATCATGTCGAAGGTGATGTTCTCGAAGGTGAGGGTCGGGTCCTGGAAGGATTGTCCGCGCGCCCGCTTCAGCGCCCCTGCACACAACACTCATCTAAGCTGCGCCCCAGTGTCGCGCACTCGGGGCACCACAGCCGCGGAGCTACACGTCGCGGTGATGCAACTGTCTAAAACACTAATATTAAAAAGGGGAAAGAGTTGTAATTTGTATGTCACAAATATACTCAAAAAGTACTGGACTGATTTTAATTATTCTTTTTTTATTAGAAAACTACACTATCATTGAGTAACATAGGCTATATTTAGTACTAGATTACCATAGAAAATTTTAGAAATTCCTATTAAAACCAACCGAAGGTGAAAAAAAAAGTTACCATAAAATGTCTTTCATCGCATACGCTGCGAATATTTATTAATGATAGGACAAAAAATTGTTCGACATTAATTTTATAAGATAAAATATTTGACCAATTGTCATCTACAATTTTATTCGATAGGCTTTCCTCCTTGTATATTAGGCAAAATTTGTACGGCACAGAACGACTTAACTTACCGTGTAACATAAAGACGCTGGTCAACACGTACACGATATACATTTTTGACATTATCGTAACTGGTGGTGGATTTGTTCGGAGACTAGCGCGCTTCCACGACGACTATTCGACAGTGGACTGTTCAGTGTTTTATATTCACCGCTGTAGTTTTACATAAACACTTAAATCTGTCATTAATCTTCTACTCATTTTAAACTGAATGTACAACAGCAGAGCGTACTATCGATTAAAAGATTTAGACAAATTTAAATAGATTGATCTGTATTCATTAAACTCATACCATTAACTCTGGTAAAGTGCCTATTTGTAAACATCATTTTCTTTATCATTCTCATCTAGTTACCTACTTTGTTTGATAATAATGTAGGTAATATTAGTTTTGCAGAAAACTGACAATCGAGAAATGGCTATTTTTATTTCAGTAATTACCTAAAAAAATACTCAACATTTTGCTAAACAGCTGATTAGGGGCAAATGTGAAGAAGGCATGAATGCAAATGTAGGGTCGTCGGTGAATTGACCCGTGCTACACCCCTGGGTGTCTTTCAAGAAGCGGTATTGGCTGTACACAATTAATATATGGGGGGACTATGCATGTAGCAAAACAAGCAGAAAAGTAGAATCATTGCGGTTGATAAAATTTTCTTTAAGTTGCAGTAAAACAAAATAACTGGATCCGGAACAGCAAGAGAAAACCGCACTTATGGGCTCTAGAGTGCAAAAATTACTTGTTTCAGTAAACGTTATACTTATATTATTTAAATTTTACTTACTTTAATAATTTGTTTAACAATTAATTTTCTTAACAATCAAAAACAATAATTTGTTTAACAATCAACAAATTTATTAACAATACATTATTTATTTTTTAACAATTAACATTATTTAATTCTTTCCATATTTTAATAGAAAACAAAATTTGCTCCCAATGTATAGACACATGAATAATTTAACTGTACTCTCCTGGGAGCCACCGCATAGTTCGAGGGCTCGAAGCGAATCTCCGGAACTATTTTTGGAATCTATGTTTTATGAAGATTATTTCAAATAAAAGGTCATTTCTAAAAACAGGTAAAGTAGGTACGCGTTACAATGTTTGACATCTTAATTAGATCTATTCGTACACACAGCAACAGATTAACCTACTTTGCAATCGATACTAATCTAAAAAAACAAGCAATTGAGTTCAAAATTAAGTGTAAAAAATTTACAGATTTGGGTTGGTTGATCTGTTGCTTATCGTTAAAGAACGCTTAATTCTGACATAAACACTAGATTAATGTCAAAACTTAATATTACTCGATCCAGCAATAATTAATGTCATCATCATATCAACCACAAGACATCCACTGCTGGACATAGGCCTCCCAAATTAATTTCCAAAAGGACCGGTTGTACGCAGTACCAAATGCCGTGCCTACTGCCATTTCAACTTACTAATCCGCTGGGCAATGTAACTCAATTTTGGTTCTGTTACGAATCTCCTCATTCTTGATTCAATCGCGCGAAGAGACTCTGAACATTGCCCTCTCCGTGGCTCGTTGAGCTCGTTGGCTTAGAAGGCCAATTGTAAGAGACCACGTTTCGCTACCATAGGTTAGCACTGGGAACACACATTGGTCGAAAACTTTCGACATGAGACCCTGAGATATGTCGGACGAGAAGTGTTTCGCAGTTTTCCGAACGTTGCCCAGCCAAGTTAGATTCAGCGATTGAGCTCTTTCTTGAAGTTGGACTTACCTAATTGAATTATTTGTACTAGCTATACATTCGAGTCAACTAGTTCAAGAAGCGAGCTCTGAACTAAAACGGGTGGATAAAACATGGGCATTACATATTACTTTAGTCTTCTCCATGTTCATTCTGTGACTCACCTGTTGAGAAACTCGATCGAGGTCTTCGAGCATCATGCTTAATCTTTCATCGATTCTGGCATGAACACATGTCGTCGGCAAATCGAAGGTTAGTGATGTTTTCCAGGAGCTTGAATGCATTCTCCAAAGTGGCATTAAACAGTTTCGGAGATATGACGCCTCCCTGTCTAACACCCCTTTTGAATCGCCTTCGAAATCGCCTCTGTTCGTCGCCACGTCTCAACTGAGTCAAAGGCTTTCTCATAGTTCACAAACGCCAAGCATAATGACCCAAAGAAATCTGTGGATGACATAAACAAGTACTTTGGTGAAGTAGGAAAGACACTGGCAGATAAAATAAAGGAACAATTATTACAATCACAAAATACTACTCCTTTAAAAAATCTAAAACCGAAAGTCCTTTTGTATTACTGAACACTGATTGCAAAGAGGTTGAAGGAATTATAAACAGTCTCAAATCAAATTGTGCTCCTGGTTGGGATCACATTTCTAACAAAATAGTAAAGGATAACGCATTGATATTGGTTCCACTGATTACGCATATAACCAATATGTTTTGCATCCTCTACTATACCAGCAGCATTTAAAGTTTCAAGATTTATACCGATACATAAAACAGGTGACCTTAAAACTTTTCAAAATTACCGACCAATATCTCTATTAAATTCTTTATCAAAACTTGTAGAAAAACTGATTAATAAAATCTTGAGGACCAAATTCTTCGCTCACCAAATCAGTTTGGTTTTCGGGGAGGAAGATCAGCTAGTGATGCGGTATCAGAGCTCACTAATTTCGTGATCAGTGAACTGAATTATGGAAAAAAATGTGTTGGGATATTCCTTGACCTTGCAAAAGCTTTCGATACCGTATCCATTCCTCTTCTGCTTCGGAGACTTGAGTCTATTGGCGTAAAGGGGGGGGGGACTCAATCTTTTCAAAAGTTATCTGAGCCATAGACAACAAACAGTTAACATTAGTAGCATCATTAGTGAACCCTGTGAAGTAAAATATGGAGTACTTCAAGGGAGTATATTGGGACCTACGTTATTTATCATCTACATTAAGGACATAATTTAGTAGAAACCCCTAAAAATTATAGAATAATTGCATTTGCAGATAATACTGCTCCAGTGTTGAGTGGTAGTGACTGGAAAGATGTCACTGCAAATGCCCAAATTGACTTTAATGACTTACAACAAAAATTGAATGGAAGCCTACTAACTTTAAATGCAGATAAAACAAAATTTTTACCTTTTTCGTTACTAAAAATACTCAACCACCTGCAAATTCTTTGCATCTCATTGTCCACCGGATTTAAAAATAGAAATTATAAATTTAAAAATAGTACTTATGTTTGTAAAATGTATCAACATATAAATATCTTGGCATAACATTATATTCCTTATTTACTTTTAACCATCACATAAATATTTTAACGCAAAGAATTCGGAAATTAACTGCAGTTTTTAGAAATATAAGACAAATTGCTATAGATTTTTTTTTTAAACATTATACGTAACTCTATGTCAGTCTCTCTTGTCGAACTGTATTACTATTTGGAGGGGTGATACTAAAACGAAAATGTTACCGCTAGAAAGGGCATAGAGATCTGTACTCAAAGTTATGTACATGCTACCCTTTAAATACCCTACATCAAAACTCTATATACTTACATAGCAAAGTTTTAACAGTGAGACAATTGTACTACCAAGAAGACGGGCCCGATGGCGCAGATGGTAGTGATCCTGTCTTGTGCACCAGGGGTCGTGGGTTCGATTCCCACCCAGAGCAAATATTTATATGATGATATTTGTGTTTGCTCTGTGTATGGGTGTAAAATATATGTATTTAAGTAGTATATTTGTGATTCCTCTGTTGTCTGGCATTCGTAACACAAGTGCTTTAAGCGACTTACCACGGAGTCAGGTCAATGTATGAGATGTTGTGGGAATTTATTATTATTATTATTATTAATTTATTCTCAAACAGCATAAACTATGTAAACCTGAAAATAAACAAACTCATAGTAGACGAAGGTACGTGGATTTTCAAAATATACATCAGCAATGTCGTACACGGTTCGCACAGCGATTTTTAAATTTTACAGGACCATTTATTTATAATTAAATTAACCATAAAATAGATATTCATTACATGAATAAATAAACTTGCAAAACAACAGTAAGGGAATGGCTTTTGACATTGGACTACAACAAGACAGAGGAATTGCTAACAATATTATGCTAGACTGGACTATATTTATTGTTACTAATATTGTTTGTGAATACTGTTTATACACAGTATAGCTTCATATTCTGTGTATTTATGTAATGTGTGCTTAAATAATGTGTTGTATGAACAAACCTTATATTACATTAGACCATATACACACACATCCACACCTACATGCACACTACAGAGCATAGGTGCCTATAAGAACATGCTAGACCTAGTTTAGGTACCTAAGTATCAAAATGTATTTTAGTTTAAGTTTCCTTTTGTTGTTGAATAAAGTTATTATTATTATAACTTATGTCTTCATACATAGTCTCCACTTCATCACCTGGATTTGGCGAGGTCGGTGCGTATACCTGAATAACCTTCAGCAAATATCTCTCAGATATTCTGAGTATTAGGTATACAACCATACTTGTCATACTTTCGATGGTAATTATGTTGTTAATGAAAAACCTGTGGACGAGAAATCCAACACCACCTTGGGGTCGTTAGTACCGTGGGATCCCGTGTCCTCATTGTGTCCTCGCCCTCTTTTTGGACTTCAGACAACCAAAGAATATCCCAACGCATCCTACTCAATTCTTCCCCCAACTCAATAATCTTCTCGTCAATGTGCGAATGTTGGGTGTTACCAGGGCCAGTCTTCGGTTGGGGTGGTAGCCGTGCGACTGCTGGAGATTTATACTGCTGGGGATATTTGAGATGAGATTGGGATAACGGAGCGGCCGAGGACTGGGGGCCTGGTTATATTGTTAGTATTTATTGGGGGTTTTACCCTATAGAGCAGACGTGGTGGCTATCGCAGGACGTGACTGTGTCACGAAGATGCTGCTGCCCATCCCCGACTTTTGCATTTGAGTCACGCTCATAAGATGGGTATGCCGCCATCTGTCGGTTCCGGTACCCTAGTCGCCTCTTACGACACCTAGCTCAAAGGGAGATCCTATTCTATTCTGCCGGCACCCCACGGCCAATTTAATTAATGTACAGGTAATATATATAAATAAAGTGCACTACGTTGAAAGCACAGGATGCGGCAGGTCTTACCAATAAGTCAAAGTCAAAGTATTACAAAGTAAAGACTAGTACCGCGTGGACCAAAGTCGTAGCCGTAAGCCGTAAGCCGTAGCTGAAAGGATGCTCACTACTCGTAATCGCAATCAAGCACTAACAATGTGAATCTCCATTCGAGAGACCGAATAAGCCGATTCCTTTTTTTTCCGAAGATGTGCTAAAGTTGTAAGGAATGCTCAAAATCCGATGTCATCATCATATCAGCCATAGAGAGTTCACTGTTGGACATAGGCCTCCCCAAAACAAATTTTGCCCATAATTGCCGCGCTGGACAATCTGTACTGGCAATCGCGGAGCGCAACTTTTTAAAAGTTAGAATAAATAGAAAGAGTTAGAATAAATATTGTAGTATTTAAGTTTCGCTGTTTTTTACGGATATACATACCATCTGTCGGTTCCGGTACCTCAGTCCCTTATTACGAAACTTGATACAGAGAAAGGTACTATTCTACTCCGCCGGTACTCCACGGCTAATAATGATATACTTGCGTACATCTCCCCAAGTTCTCTAAAAGGTACTGGGTCAACAAGCAGGTAGCGACTTATGGCACTTTATCGGGTGCTGGCATTGGAATTGCTTCAAATTGGAGTATACCAACACGCATAAATATAAGAATATATATTTTTATAAGACTATGCCTAGTAGTTTCTTACTAGCAGTTGCAGTTTGGTGGTAGAAATTGGTGAAAGTATCAAAGCAAAAGGTTTACCTGTAGCGATGTAACTACTAAATTACAATTATAAATATTTGTTGGCTTGCATGATTTATATCCGTGCTTTGAGTGATTTCTTCATGGAGTAAGTGAAATGTACGAAATGTGTAAGAATATATTTAAAAAAATATTTGATACTATATAATATTTAATGTATTCTCCAAGATCAAACAAATCGACTAAAATATAGTTGATTTGTTTGATCTTGGAGAATACATTTTAAACGTATTTCTCTGCTGTTTTATTCACTTGTCAAAATACTTATCAAAATTTTAAGAATTTTATAATGGAAACGTTTTCTTAGCCCATGTGCCAACGAAATGGGTTTCTTATTTTTGGACGAATCTAGTGCTGTTTACTCAGGCGTCAATTCGAATGTAATTGAATTCATGCTCGAGGTGTTTATTAAAACACGATCCGATGCCCGATTGTTCCCGCGTACCCTCTGTGGAGCCTCCGCAGAGTTCGAGGGTTCAGAATGAAGCTCGAGAAATCTTCTGAGGCCGGATAACTGTTCAAGTCGAAAAAAGGACTGGATTACTAGGAATTTGCACGGGTTGTGAAGAAACACTGAGAGATGTGATATAGAGATGTGAGTTTGTGTACAAAATGATTGAATTTCATGAAGTTAAAAACTTACTGTTCAACAATATAAATTATTAAATTATGTTCTGTAATCAAAATTGTAATTAACATCACTATCTGGCTATATACGACAAATTTCAAAAACTTATTTAACTTTTACTAGACGAACAAATAACGTCAAAAAGTAAACTCGCTTATTTTGTCGTATCATAAATAGCAGTATATTAGTGTTGGCATTCAAAATACAATTTATTTTGGTTACATTTACAATTTTTAAAAAAAAATTAAATAAGGTAAATAGTATCAAAATATAAAGAAACAATGACCGTTTTATTAATTATTGTTGTTTTTACTTTCCTTTTAGAACATATAATGTAATAATAATTATATCAGTCTATATAAAACATCAAATAGTTTGAATCGAGTAATTTATAATCGATTAGTTAAAATGATTATATTCTGTATCTGTGCAAGCAATTAAGAGACTTCACATCGTGCGTGCTTATAAGTTGCTCGTATGAAATCAATTTTGATTGTTCTAAATTTCGAATGACTTGTGACGAAAATAGTGTAGTGAAAATGATATTGCTAATTCGGTAAAACTAAAGCAAACCCCCTAAATTTTATTATAATCTGTGTTTATTTCGTGTTAAGTGTCAGTATTCAGTGAGTATTATGAACGTTGAGGACTATGAAACCCTGCCGACCACCCAAAACTTCACCACACACATGACCGCTGGGGCGATTGCGGGGGTGATGGAGCATTGCATAATGTATCCCCTAGATTCCGTGAAGGTAATTGTCCAACTTACGATAAGTACTATACGATAAATTTTTTGGTCTCTTCGACCTAACCTAAACCTGTGACAGATCAGTCGGCTGGCTTATTACGCCACCAACTCCCGACTCAGGTTATATAAAACCAATTCTACTGCAACTTCTAATGATGATCAAATGCTCTAGTAGTAGGAACTCGTGTAGCTGTCACTTCTTGGCAAAGAGGAATATGGCAGTAACATCATATAAAGATTCATCTAACGTTTTTTTATGATTTAATTCTTTGCATATTTCTATAACTAATTACCATGTCTGCTATTAGAAATAACACAATGATTTCGACATTAGTGATATACGACATAACTGACAATTGAACAGTATGGTTTGTTTATGGTGGTCCTGTGACCTTGTAGATTCTATGTTGTTTTTATTGTACTTAAAGGGGTTTTTTCCTATTAATGTCCTTTGAAAATAAAGTCATGTTATATTAAAGCAAAATTACTACACAAACCTAATTTATTATTTCTGAGAAGAATAAAATACAGCTGTAGAGATACAGATTGCCTGAAAGTATTTATTATGGATATTAAAAATTAAAATGATAATGCACAAAGTTTTTTCCAATTGTATATTTTCTTATTATATATTAACTATTTGGTCGGTCACCCTGAGCAAGAGTTTTAGTTATCATTAAAATGTTTATTGAAAAGTTTGATTTACTTATTCATTATGACTAACTGAAATGATTTGACAGATGAACAGTCAATGTGAAACAGTAATATTTGTTTGTGGGTGTATGTTCATGTTCTATTGTGGTTCCAGTTGTCTTTACATGTTACATAGAAAACTGATCCTCAGATATTTCCTCAATTCTAGCTATGAAATATACATGTGCTCAAGTGTTTGTCATGCATCCAATTGTTTGTTTGTTATCATTGTTGATGCAGAATGATTATTTATATATATTTATATGTAATGTTGCTTTTACATGTAATCTTAATGCCAACAAAAAACATAATTTCATGTTTATAATAATAATGAATTTATAATTTGTAACAGAACAGTAGCTTGTATTATACACATAGTAACAGTTGGCCAGAACCTTTACCAAATGTCTGATTAAGTTTCTCTAACTTATGTCTCAGTCTTGGTGTTAAATAAAAACGATCCATTCTAGGTCTCAAACTAGCCTTGTCATAGTTCTTTTGTGCAGAGGTAAGTATTTTAGTTTACAAAATAATTGTCTAATGGATAATTGTATAAGGATTTTGACATCATATATCATTTGACATCATTTTCTCAAAAGCATTTAATAGTTTGCCAGTTATGTATGATGGGATCTCTTAGTTTGGAACTTAGTTTTTATATTCCAAATGTTAAATAGATTCAAGAGAAAAAAAACAATTATGTGAAAATTTTATTGTCCTTATGTATTTTAATTCCCCGTAAGGTTTTTAGGGAACAATTAGATATAAGGTTAACCTTTAACAAATGGCCTCACACATCCCTCAGTAACCCATTGCTGAAATTGATGCCTAAATCCAGCTTAAGGTTTATCTAGAAAGAAAACTGTACATATTGAAATAGTGTGGCAATATTAATGAGTAAAATAATTACTACTTATACATTAATACATCATGCCTGTCTCCTTAAGAGTAGGCAGAGACTATCAATCTCTTTTGCTACGATTTTTGCTTACCTCTCTTGCTTCCTTTACTTCCATTCATCATTTCTACATGTCTAAACCATCCCAATATTTCTTTCTCTATTGTTGACACCACATCATCATCCACAACACATCAATCTCTTATCAGTCTATTGTTTAAGTTATCTCTCAAACTTACACCATACAAAATCTTCTCATTTTAACAGCATTTATTTTACACATGTACTTCTTCTATCATACCTAACATTTACTACCATATCAACAGTCATAAATTCAATTGTCATTGTGCAAGTTCATAAGTAAAATAAAAACAATTAAATTGTTGTAACTTTATTGTTTAAAAAATTTATTATATTCAAGCTGTTTTTAATAATAATATGTAAAGAAATAATATGATATGATATGATTGACAACTGACAAGCGCTAGAGTCTGAGGTCAATGGTCAGTTGAGAGGTTATGAAAAAAATAGCATTGTATTAGATTAAAATAGATAAATAAGAATAATTGGTGGAAGAATAGACTTTAATTGTCGTTTCTTCGTTTTCAGGTAAAGTTATAATAATAGGGTAGTTAAATAAGTTATCGTATTTGTAAGAAACTAACGAAATAAATCTTCATCATCTTTAAGTTTATTTTTAACCTAAAATTAAAAGATAATCGATATAAATATATAATAAAAAAAATTATTGAAATTAAATCCTCTTTTTCTTGACACTATTACCAAAAGTCAGAAATAAATACAAAAGTTGTTTTTCATTTGCCCCTTACACCAATTGAATTTCTGACCATTGGTCTGTCAGTGTAAGACGCATATAAGCAATTCTATTTTAAAGGCTCTCATCTGTGATAATGATACATGCATTTATTGTTATATACACAGAATAATAAAACCATACAGGAAATTCAAAATATTTATTTTTATTCAATTATTTATACAAGCTTCTTTCTTCATATATATAAATGCAGTCTAAAATAATCCAGCATAATGTGTTCATACAAAGTATCACTGAATGCATAAGATTCATGTGAAGCGAAGTGAAGCATTTATTTACTTGAAATCACGATATTAAATGAGATAGTATTCATCTTTGCCATGAGTCTGCCAGCACAGCTGCGTGAGAAAGGCGGTGTCGCAATCGTCGACGCCCTTCTTGGTGCCGCACATGCGCAGTTCTTGCTCGTACTTAACCTTTATTTTCTCGTCTATCATCGCCAACACCGTCTCTACGTCCACCTCTCCGTCCACCATCATGCTCACCGTCACCATCACGCACTTGATATAACACTTCAACTTCGGGTCCGGCATCAGGAAGGCGCCAGCGTTCACCTTGTCTATGAGGCTTTCGTCCACGCCGGTCTCTTCGACGCAGTCCTCATGCAACATTTTTACCAACTCGGCGGTGTCGTCGTCCAAGCAGTGCGCCCAGGCGATCACCACCGCCAGGCAGAGTGCCCACGTTGCCCAGCTCGCCCGTGTCCGGCTCATCTCGCACCGTCTCCGCCGAACTAATGGCTGGCTAGTCGGCTCCATAAGCTATATACACCGGCCCTCAATGTCACTGCGAGGTGGCCGATCACGGGCCAGCAGCCCTTCCCCAGTTGACGCCTAAATAACCATATCTCTGTGGTGATTAAATACTTGTTGGCATGAAACGAATGTGGATTCCGTTTCTTGTGTATACTGTAATTTTTAACTGATATCGTGTAGTCACTGAAAAAAATTACACGCCTGGCTATGTGTCCGAGCAGTTCGCAGCATTGCAGCATCGCAGCTTATATTTTTATCATCGCTAATGACTGCCGGTGCCGGCTCTAACTGGTGTTTACTGATGGACGAATTTTTGAGGTGTCACTTTTGTTAAACACATAAATGGCAGGCGGAGTCCGCAGCAGGCTGCTGCCGCTCAATTACGCTAACTGCTTCATAAACATGGCCGTTTGTCGGAGGCATACTTAAAAATATGTTTACAATAATTCAATCTGTTCCAACATTCGGAGTCTATGATACCCACCCGTATTGTCTAATATTTATCTTTTTATAAAACTTATAAATATAAAAACATTCTGAAGCCATCAAAATTAAGTACTTTAATTGGCACTGTATGAAGTAGTGAGAGTTTCACAAACCGACCGAATTAATTATGAAGTTGCGAGTATTATTTGGTTGCTGAATATTGCCCATAAAACCTTTATAAGGCTCTCCCTACACCCCTTCCGGAGGGTATATCTTAACCATAATGAGTGTGTTTTCCATGTTTTTCTAAATATACTGAAATTGTTTGCTCAAGGCCGATCGCTCTTTCACCGTTGTTTGGCATAGTGGGATACGTCGAGTGAGTTTTTTCTACCTAATGTAATAATAC
This sequence comes from Heortia vitessoides, assembly GCA_020976665.1. Lineage (NCBI taxonomy): Eukaryota > Metazoa > Arthropoda > Insecta > Lepidoptera > Crambidae > Heortia > Heortia vitessoides. Next base: position 80,691 of record JACJUM010003317.1, on the reverse strand, counting down.
TGCGTTCTGCGTTCAGCATCATTATCATCATACCAGCCATTAAAAGCCTCCCCAAGAAAGGGGGTATGTTGCCCATAATTGCCGCGGTGGGCAAGCAATCGCAGAGCGCAGCTTTCGCGATGAGGAAGCTGCTGCCCATCTCTGCGCTGTTCATTTGAGCTGAGTTTTTTGCATGGATATACCACCATCTGTCGCTTCTGGTACCTGAACCGCCACTTACGATACCTAGTACAGGGGGAGGTCCCATTCTACTCTGCCGGTACCTCACGGCTAAGGCACTCGTAGGACGTCCAATACTAGATATAGACTTCCTTAAAAATTGTATAATAAGGTCGGTTGTATGCGGCTCACATCCAGCGAGATTCTGCGGATCTAATCAGATCCGTCTGTTGTTGTGGTTGCGTCGTACGCTGCGGTTGCCGGGACGTGGTCGCCGTTACAGTACAAGTACAAGGCCGGGCACATAGTCGCAGGCATAATGAATCGCCCACTTCTATTACACGCTACTGACGATGCGTGCGGCAAGTTTATATTACTAATATTTGTATGCTAGTAGACAATGCGTAGAGCCAACGGTTGAACGGGGTTGAAATGGGCAATGTAAAATTTGATCAATCACACGCGAAGTTTAAAGAAATCAAGAAAGTCAAGGGGTGGTACATTAATGTTAACTAATGCCCGTGCGCGTGCTATAGGAGCGCGTTTTCCGATATTTTCAAAAAAGGGTGCTCTTCAGTGCTCTCAAAATTCTGAACTGATGTAGTTGCTCGCTCGCCTCTTGTTCCGACATGTCGCAGGTGAAGCGGTGACTCGCTGAGCTGTTGGCGCGACACCGCGAGCGTCTGCAGGCGGGGCGCCGTCATCGCCCGCGGTTCCTCGCCCTATATTGACCGAGCCGCTATAAAACACATGTTTGTTTCTTGCAGACGCGGATGCAATCGCTCCGGACGGCGCACAACAGCACGATCACGGAAACCTTCCGGTATATGATCAAGAGGGAAGGTTTGCTCAGGTAAATGGTCACTGTTATTATTTTGTCACCGTTTTATCGTCTGTTGAAGTATTCTGCTCAAATATTCGTCAAGACTACTCGAACACTAAACAACGAATTGATAACTCACGGAAAAGTGGCACTGGACGGAGACACATGGAGAGTGGCCGTGCGTGCGACGAGCTTCGCTTAACGCACGAGAGGTTCTAATTGTTGCGATACGTTCCCCGCCCTTCTCTTGTTTTAGGAAGACACTTATTGTATCAGCTTTTTTCATCCACCAATGTGATGACCAAGCCTTGTGTCATTCGACTAGGTTCTATCGTCGTTGTTGAATGAAGTAGTTATCAGTTACTCGTCTACGTGCCTGTTTGTGTTGACCTGGTTAACCAGCGAACGAATTTCCGCCGGGAGTTCGTACGTGGAAAGTGGATTACGAGAAAGTTTTCGGTATATATATTTTAACTTCGTCATCCTGGAATAGAGACTGAGGGGTGTAGTAACCTCCCTCTATGAATGGACTATCCAACACTAAATTTGTTTTTCAAATCGGACCAGCGGTTTTTGAAATTATCGCGATCAAAAAAAACAGATATACGAACAAACAAACTCTGCTTTATAATATTAGTATAGATTTGTCAGTTTTGTATTGAATTGGTTGTAATGAACGATCATTGTTGCTAGTGTCGACTGACTCTTGCGACTCCCTTTTAGTACATCTATTAGAAGACTTGCAATCTATCTCTTTACTCTTTACACAGCTTACTAACTACATTGCAATGCTGACCGCATTATATTTTCACTTTGTTTTACACTCAAACCAATTCACTAACAATATTGACGGGCCCGATGGCGCAGATGGTAGTGATCCTGTCTTATGCGCCAAAGGTCGTGCGCTCGATCCCCATCCAGGACAAATATTTATATGATGATATTTATGTTTGTTCTGTGTATTGGTGTTAGATGTTAAATATATATATGTATTTAAGTAGTATCTTTGTGATTCCCCTGGTGTCTGATGTGCGTAACACGACACAGTGCTATGGCGACTTATCACGGAATCAGGTCAATGCATAGATAGATGTTGTAGGAATTAATTTATTAATATCTCATACGTCGATCCGACTCCATGGTAAACAGATTCAAAGCACTTGTGTGGCGGATGTCAGGCAACAGAAGAGCCAACATTCATCACATGAATGTGGTGCTGGTGCAAGGACCCGCGGCCCGCAAATAACAGTGACGCTCGAAGGAGCCAGCAGGCTCGTCTAATTAGATTGAAATAATGGAATTTGAATGCCATTTAAACGCATACACTATAAACCCTTATCTACTTGAAAACAATATTTTTATCTAATGCATTTCATGCACATTATTTCAATATTTTATGCCATATACTTTATGTAAATATTATAAAGGTTGTAGTAGTAGTCGAAAACAAAAAGTTCGGGCTGCAATACGTCGTAACACATCCGATACGAAACAAATACATTAAAATGCTTGAAGTAGTTATTTATTTATTGGATTAGGACACGAAATACAGCTTTTACAACAGACAACAGTTTATAACCGAGATACTTCGACTGCTAATTGTTTTTTTATTTATAGGATATAGCAAACACTATGCATAATAAGTTAAAAGGAAAACGAAGACAATAATACAACCAATGTTATAATTGCAAAACTAAGTTTGTTTGTTACTTCTTCACTCTTCATCGAGTCAACCGTCTTCTTGAAATTTTACATACACCTTGTTGGGAGTACGAAGAAAGATGTAGGCTATGGTGGTTTCGTTCCGAAAAAACGTAATATTTCCGTAGTATTTATGACAAACGACAATTTTAGTACCACAAAAAATCTGAATAGCGCGCTGAGCGATTTTTCGATCCGAATTAAATGTTCCCGATCGCAGCTAACGAATAGTGTAAATACATTTGTCACCTCTTCACGCTTCATCTACTCAACCTCGTGAAATCACAAGGAAGGATATATACATGTAAAGAAAACTTCTTTGATTTTTGATCATTTTTCTTAAGTTTGTCTTTGTCGTTTTATTGACAGGGTCACTAGTTATCACGACTGACGCACAATAGGATTTATTTGAAATTAATTGTAAAACTACCTGAAGTAAAGGCTTTAAACGTTGTTTCTTTCATTATTATAGAGAAACGCAATTACGTCTTTATTACATTTATCCCAAAAATAATATCATTATATATATAGAGTATCTTTCATTCTTAAAATTCAATTTCGCGGGTAAAAGCTAGCAAACTATAAATTGAGGTCGATATCTGTGGTACTAGCAGGCAGCATCGGCAAGACTTTTTAGAATAGATAGAAGTTTCGCATCAAGTGTTTCCTGTGCAGACTACTTGCAGGCAAGCCGACACCGCCGCCACCGCCGCCGCCGCAACCGTCGTCGCCCGCACACTAGTTGTTCAGTCACGCGTTGCCCGGCGGTGGCACAAGTGGCGCAGGCTCTGGTTGTATAGATCGCGAGCCGGTTGGCAAATTGTCCTGTTACGGACGCTAATGGGAGTAAAATGGAGCTCGTCGAAGCGGCGACGTCTCTCACATACCGCGTCAGATAAAACATACGTGAATATTGCGCGAACGGATAAGCGTGAATTTTGGACAGAGTTAAACTTGATGTGAAGAACATGTACATTAAGCTATTTAATATACAAAATGCACTAGAAATACATCCATTTAATAAAAAATATAGTCATGTCTCTCACGCTCATGTTCCAATGACACAACATTAAGTAAACATTTGTTGTCTATATAGGCTTTAAAGATTACATTCTTTTTGGTCTTGTGTAATGGTACATTTTTGCGTATGCTAATGACAATAACGAAAAATGAAATCAAGTTTGAACTAATGAAGATATAAATTATAAACTGTAGTCGAATTTCCTCACTCTGGCGTCAACTAGTTTTCTTGAAACTGTTACTAATATAATGTCTCAATCGGCGGAGACGTCGTCAGCGTTCCTGCTCCCCGCTGCTGCACCTCGCTCCGCCGCGTCTGTGACGCACCAACGTGCGGTGCTATTACATCGATGGAGGCACAACGTTGGAAACAATGCTTACAATGTGACGACATTGTTGTTTATAGTAATTAAGTAAAAAGTATTTATTTCCAGCGGTGCGGTGCAACCGGTCTAAACATGTTTCATATTCTTTTGAATGAGTTAGTATTGCGGTACTCGTGATGAAAGCATCTTCGTATCTTGTGTGTGCTCCAACGAGGGGACCGCAGAGATAAAGGGATAATTTAGTGCACTGAGCACCGCATTCGCTGCGCTGCTTCATTAATATGTACGAGTATGTTACACACATACGTGGACTGGACACGCAATCGTGAAAGTGGCGGGCGCGCTTGTATCTCTCGCGCGCGTTCCTCAATGCCCGAAAGTATGATTGCCTGAGATAGTATTCATTGTCACGGAGGCTACTTGCAAGCATTACTCGACGCGGTGTACTTGTTAACATATTGTTCTGTCGATGTCCTTGTGCGGTGTGGGTGAGCGCACGTGTGCCGCGCTCGGGTCGCGCTCGCACCGCCAGGCGAAGGGCGCGGAGTTCACAGTCAGTCGTCGTCGTGCGCAGCTCACAGCTTTATTTTTCATCTATCACAGCGCAGTTTTGACATGTAGGAATCGAGAAGCATTGTTCATCAAGCGTGTGTTACACGTGTATCGAGAAAGATACACGTTACTGGCGCGATCAGTCTCATTCTGAGTTCTGGTATAATGTATTGAAAAGCATCTGAGATGACGTGACATATTATCTCCTTACATTTCAACAAACAAATGAGACTTGACCAATAACTATTGCGTAACCTTCAATTTCTTGGATTCTTTTTTTCTCCATAATAACAAAAATAAAATATATTTTACATATCGGAATTCGAACTGATTTCATTTCAAAATTAAGGAATCATTCTTTACACGTATATTGATTTGTCTTAACATTATAATAAATGGAACTCGATATGGTTTAATAAAATAAGTCTAGTCGCTTTAAAGGTCGCAGTAGGGGACCGCATGAATCATGAAGAAGACGAATCAATTAGCATGTGCTGTTGTATATAGGGCTGCGGTTGGCCAACCCGTGGAGCGGGCAGCTTTGACCCGCTATGCGCAAAGACTAAGAGCTGTCTGGATGGTTACTCTAATTAGGTCGGAGTGAGTCGGAAGGTGATGGTATTACTAAAAGAGCGTCACACTTTTCATCGAGCCGCAGTAGCCGCGTCCGTAGTACACAGAGGTCAACCACGACCATTCGACCATTCGACCATTGCTCGCATTCAATCAATACTGTCGCTTTATTTATAGCGTTGCGATGTCCACGTGTTTGTTGTCCGGCCGACGACACCGATGCCGCGGCGTCGTCGCGCTGGTTCCGGTCCCGCGTCCCGCTCTCGCAGGACCACCCTTGTAGGAACACGTAGAGCACGCTGGTCCTGGGCACCAGCACCAAGATAGATACTACTAATTAACCCCCAACTGCCCGCCAACCTACTGCTCATATATTTGTTGCAGACACACATGTAATAACAGCCTACGCACACTTTTGACCGTCTATACTTGAACGTTGAGGAGTTCAAGAGCTGTACATGTTAGAGGCTGACTAAACGATAATCTGTACATTGAATGTTTGTATGGCGATAGAAAATAAAGATTGATTTATTTCTGCAGGTTTCTTTTAAAATTTTTCTGAAGTTAGTTTTTACATACGACCTGGCGCACGTTCAATAATAAAACCGAAACATTTTTTCCTCCATATATTTAGACTTAAGTAAGTGCAAGAGTCAGGTTGTGTACTGTGTCAACGTTCTGCAGGCTTGTAACGCCTCACGACCAACATCTCACGGTCAAAATATGATCAATCCTCTACTATGAGACTTGTCGACTATTCCCCGCAGTGCCCGAGTGTTTTATAATGTTGATGAATTCCATGTACCCCGTCGCTGTACCCCGGCCGCACCATAGTGTGTGGTTGTTCTTAATTATGTGTATTCTTGGAGACGAAACCTTACACATCGTCCTACTCCCACAGGAATCAGCCACAGTGAAGATACCACAAGCACTCAGACCCGACACAAATATTTTCATGACGTTGGGATCAAAATGACTGTTTTGTCTCAACCGGAGCTTTGAAACTGTTGCATAGTGTGTTTTTAGTGGGGACAGATCCTGGTGCGCGGATGTTCCACGGCCAACGACTGTGGCGCGCGTGTCCCGGGTGGCGCTGTTGGCTACAAACTGAATAGACTGATAACTAGCGCGTTCTGAGATTATTATTATTTATTAAAGGTAGACCAACTATTGCAATACTGTTCCTTTTAAACTATCGTTCTTGTAAAAACCTGTAAATGTACAATTTTTTACTGTCACCGCATGCATATCAATTACACATTAATGTCCTTTTTCATACAAAAAGCATGATTTGTTTGAAAGAATCTAATTAAAGGCTTCCCCAGTATAATTGCGAAGTTCAAGTTCAAGATAAATCACTTCAAGTTCTCAATAACACCGGCCAGCCGCCCGGCTGTTGCCAAACTGTTTCCAAACATGTCGGTGGACGTTTTGAAAAACTATCGCTAATTCGTTTCCTCAGTGTCCGTCAACATTTTATCTGCTGAGTATCAATATCAAACAGCGACTGACTATTGCCACAATCGGTTCGACTTAAACGGGCCCGATGGCGCAGGTGACGCAAAGGTAGTAGGTTCGATCCCCACCCAGAATAAAATATCATGATATTTGTGCCGTAATTTTAAACTAATATATTTACGTCATAAGCTCTTTTTTGGTAAAATTATTTGTGTACACAGTCCACCGATGCGTCATTCTAATTCACTAAAAAGAAGGTTATATAGAGCGCACCAGGAAAACCACGGCGAAATCCATTCCATCCGTTTGCAATATCTGATGTGATGCCATTCAATTGGCGGCGTGTGAACGTACACGGAATCATCACGTGGAAAATGATGTAATAACTCGTCTGCAAACGACTTCGTAGTAAGGGAATGTCGATGATACTTGAGGAACTTTCATGATACCGATAAAGCAGCGTGCTCGCATATTGCAAAAATGCATTTGTAGAGTGGCACGTACTCCGTTATCAGATATGCAGTATCTCGAGGTGGCGGCCAGCGCTCCACCAGCGGCCAGGGTCAGATGCGCGCTTATCTGCTGACGCTGACGTCGACACACCGCCACTCGTATCACATTAAAAGAAGCTTTGCCATTATGTATTCATCGTTATTTCATTTTAGTTGTGGCTGCGTAGTCGATTTCTTCGAAAGCGGTTAGGCTGCGGTGGCGTCACAAACAGATAGAGAGACTGACAGGCATAATTTCTCAGTCGTTATACTTATTATATTTATAAGAAAAAAAAGGATTTAACAAAGCTGATGAAAATGAACACCGTGGACGTGTTGCGGGCGCTCGCGCCGTGTACTTGCCGTTGTGAACATTTTGTACGCTTGGTGCGTGTGGAGCAATACACGTACAAAGCTATAAGGGTGCTTCTCGCCGGGAGAAGAGTCGTCACCATCATCATCATTGTCATTACAGCCATTGGAGGTCCACTAGCCTAGACATAGTACTCCCCGAGAAAGGGGGAATTTTGCCCATAATTGCATTTGAGCTGCACTGTCTCGGATGGCTACACCGCCATCTATCGGTTCTGGCACCTCAGTCGCCTTAGTTAAAAGCGACAAATTGTACAGAGGAAGGTACTATTCTACTCTGCTGGTAACTCACGGGTAAAGAGTAAAGAGCATCAGCGTTCCTCATACAATTGTGTGAATTAAAATAGTGACCATGTCATGTCAGTATTGTAATTGCTTCCGTTTCCTGCGATAAATGAGTACGGAACGACTGCTTTTGTTACAACTACTAATTAATTGGTATTTATTTGAGAGACTTGTTTGTCACGTAGTCGGTCGCGGGCGCGGTCCCGAAGCCCCATTATCAGCTCCCGCGACGAGCAGCCATCCTAAATGTTCGTGGTCATGTTGTGGCTGGCCCCTATCGGCCCGCCGCGACCACAATCGACTTGACGTGCCCTGACCTAGGGGTTCGCGCTCACTAAACGTATATTATATAATTACTTTAGCAGGTTGTCATGCCTTAACTACACATATTTATTAATCACAAAATATATGTAAAGAAATAATATTTCTTTAATTTTGAATTTTGCCGCGCTTACTACATTAGCAATGACATTGACAACTGACAAGCGCTAGAGTCTGGGGATCCTTGGTCTGAGGTCAATGGTCAGTTGAGAGGTTATGAAAAAAATAGCATTGTAAAAGAGATTTATTAACCTAAAATTGAAGGATAATCGATATATATATATATATATATATAAAATGAGATCAACTATCATATCTCTCAAATTGGATCAAACTGTACATTGTAAGCAAAAATAATATTAAAAACCGTTCAAAGTTTAGAATTTCATCTCGGACTAACAACGCGATGAGAAAATATTATATATAATATAATATTCACACAACATCTCATACATTGACCTGACTCACGCAATCAAGTCAGGTGAGTCGCTTAATACACTTGTGTTACAAACATCAGGCAACAGAGCAATCCCAAATATAATACTTAAATACATATTTTAACTCCCAGACATAGGACAGACACAAATATCATCATATTAATATTTGTCCTAAATGGGGATCGAACCCACGACCTTTGGCGCATAAAAAAGGATCACAACCATCTGCGCCATCGGAATTTTCAAAATGTAAACGTACGTATGTTAGAAAAGGAGTTGTATTAGCGATGCAGCCATCGCATTATCAGCGTAAAACAAGCGGTGACCTAATTGTGGTGCGTGTTAATCCACCACCGCGCGTCGACCGGCGCGGCGCCTGTTCTCTGATATCATTACAATTAACTTCAAGTAACCAGTACGCTTCTTCGGCAATCGTTTGTGTTCGCTCGTTATCTAAGCGATAACACGAGCGATTGCAATCTTCAATGCCAAACTACGATTTCTCCGTGGTGGATTCGTTTATCTAAGGTTTTTATGGAGGAATATGCTCGTTTTCGCATGTGGTATTATGATTTTATTGTTCGCGTAACACACTTATTTATCTGTGTGGTTGATATCGTTACATTTGATATATAACGTTATATAACTATCGCCGTGTTCGTACACTTAGTTCTTTTATGGAGATGGACTTTATGCTATTGATGAATGGCGGCGGAATAGGCACACACTCACGACAACTTTTGCCGAAGGTCGCCTCCCTCGTTTATTTTCTTGTTATCGATTGCGCTCCGGCTGCCCGCGATAACACTAACTACGATATGAAAGCACTCTCACTATTATAATTATTTCAACCGTGCGCCAATGTTGACAGAAGAGTTTCAATATCGACAAGTCGCGGCAGTCGAGCCAGCTAATACACCGTTCAGCAAACACGCACGGAGGCAGACTTCAGTGCAGAGCTGTCAACGTTGTTTGTCTTGCAGATTTGCGTCAAGTGCAATTGTTCAAATGCTGTGATAGTAGAGGAAGCACGCTCACTGCACGTTTCTTACTCACTTAACGAGATGTTGCCACCCCTTTTCAGCATAGGCGCTTTATTACCGAGAACTCGCTCGTTAAATATCTACCCATTCTAAAGTGTTTATACACTTCGCTATACAACTCCTGGTTCGCTTCTTTCCGCTCTCCTTCGGGCACTAAACGAAACATCCGATTGGACTGATCGTCCAAATGAATGGTCGTTTGAGAGTTCGAGTTCATCTCCCGGACCTGTAGTCCTCTACGAATAACGAACGTGAATACTACGCTATTCCTTAACAACGTTTCATGAAATCCAGTACCACAGTCTGCGTTACGTTGTGTATTGCCCGTAAGTACCTGAAGCATTCAAGTACAGCTTGACGTGAGACAGAACCTGACCATTGGTCACGTGCGACGGCTGGTGCCTTCCTCGCGTGCGCATTGGCGCACACTTACTCGTGCGATGGGATTATTACCTTGACAGATACATCTAGGTTCGTAGATTTGTCAAAATCATAAGAAAATATGTGATTTAGTTATGTTTAAACGTACAAAAGATATAGAAGTATATATTTAAAATAAATAGAGAATATTTCCGAATAATATCGTCTTTGTCTCGTGCTGCCCGCGGCACCGTCGTACGACGTTTTTGATTGCACATTGATTAACTTGTGCTATACAATACATTTGTTGCTGTAGAAACGACTATATATTTTTGTGTTTTTTACATTGCAATATTACATAAAAAATAAAGTGTCAGTAAATAAAGATTAAAAAGAAAGTTGTAAGTAGACGAAAGCAATACAAAGACAAAAACATTCCTACGCCATAATTTTATTGACTTGAGGATCATCAAGCTTATTTCTATCACATTTCCAACGATATCGCGGGCACGATTTTGCTTAAAGACATAAAATATGAATGTTATGAGCGCGGCGTGTTCTTAAGTGTTTACTAGAAATTTGTATACTTTAGGTAATCGAGCCACCTCCAAGGCAAACATGTGCCAGGTTAATTTATTAGCCCCTTGAATCTCAACTGCGGCCATTTCTTGAGTTGTAGAAAATTCTGAAATGCTCTAGCTACGAGTGCGGATGGCGCTTAATAAATAGTAGAAGTGCGAAAGAGGTCAGAGTTCCGAATAGCTGCGTCGGCGCGACCTCGCCCCCCAAGGACGGCTGCCGCCGGCGTCGTCTGCTTTCGTCGCCTTGGCGAACTACCCGTACATCCTGCGGCTCTATTACTTGTAACAGCACGCCAGGGCCGACCTACTCGCGCACTCGCTTCTATCTCATCAATATATAAAATAACCGGATTTAACGATGATTTTGCAACTAATCTCAGTGCCTTCATAAATTTTTGCATCTTATTTTGTTTACAAGTGTTTGATTTAGTCTTTCATTTAGACCGTTAGAAAAAAGTGCATTAACTGCTGTAAATATTATTGTTATTTGTTTGTCATTAAGAAATTTCTTAAATTCTGTGGAGTTTATACCCGGGTACTGGTCGGTGAGGAGTATCCCAATTTCATCTGGTTCGGTAACCTTGTTTACCAGCTTTATAAAATCATGTGCACTCTGGGTTTTAGATGTAATAATAAATGCATATCTCGTGAAGTGATCGACTAAAAGATGTAGATATTTCTTCGTTGATCTTGATCCACCAAAACCACCAATTGTGTCTATTGATACTATTTCAAAAGGTTTTCTCGCCGATCCTAAGTGTGACATTAATCCATATTTGTGCTGTCACATACAGAGAACTAATACTCTTTAGCATTTGTCCAACTCCAATATGACACAGGTCTTTATGTACTTGTTGTATAAGTTTAATACTGAATCTTTCTGTTATTATTATTTTTTCTTTGTTCCCTACTTTTTTATAATATACATTGTGTTTTTGTATTATTTTGTCTTTGTTGGTCTGTATATCTTTATTTTTATTCTGATCCATTATAATGTCTTGCAATGTAATTAAGTTCACTATTTTCAGTTGTTCTTCTTTATTTTCCTCTGGTTCTAATACAGGGTTTCTACTCAAACTATCTGCTTCTACATTTTCCTTTCCTGGAGAATATTTGATTTTAAAGTCATATTGTGAGAGGTAATAAGTCAAATCACCTAACTCTTCATCCGTCCTTGCTTTTAGGTTCATATTCTCTAATGGTTTGTGGTCTGAGTAAACTGTAAATGATTTGCCAATCAACCAGTACTGCCAATATCTCAGAGCTTCTTTGATAGCCAAACATTCAATATAAATAGCCTTTCTCTTCTTTTGCGCTGCATTTAGTTTCTTTGAAAAGTATGCAACTGGTTTTTCTTTACCGTCTGGTTGTACTTGCTTCAAAATTGCCCCAACGCCTTCTAACGATCCATCAGTGTAAATATGTATAGGTAAATCTTGGTCAAAAATCTCTAGTATTGGTTTTGAACATAGCAGACTCTTAATTTTGTCAAATGCTATTTGACATTCTTCTGACCAATAAAATTTCTGGTCTTTTCTTAATAAATTATGAAGTGGGTCTAGTATTATTGCACTTCTTGGGATGTATTCATGGTAAACATTTATTTTACCCAAAAACTGTCGAACATTCTTCTGAGTCTTTGGTACTGGGAAATTCCTTATCGAAACTAGGTTGTCCTTCACTGGTTTGACGGAATTGTTCTGTATAATATGTCCTAGATATTGGACATATGCTGATGCAAACGTACATTTTGTAAATTTCAATCGAAATCCTTCTGTTAGGATTGCTTCTAGTAATTGTTTTAAGTGACATATGTGTTCATCAAAAGATTTGGAGAATATTAAAATGTCATCTATATAGTTTACGCTAAAATCTGTAAGTTTATATTTTCTAAGTATATTACTCAATATTCTTTGGAATATCGCCGGAGATGTCTTCAAACCAAATGGTAGACAAGTCCACTGAAAGTGTCCTTCTTGTGTGACGAAGCCTGTCTTTTTCCTATCTTCTATTCGTAGCGGTATTGACCAAAATGCGGAATTTATGTCTAGACTTGTGAAATAATTACAATTTCTTGTTTGTATCATCAGGTTTTCAATTAATGGAAAGGGTTGTGCCTGTGGTACTACTATCTTATTTAAATCTCTGAAATCTATACATAATCTTGATTTTTTATTTTCCTCCTTTTTAAATGCTAGAGTTACTGGTGCTGCAAATGGACTGTAAGACTCTTCTATAAATTCATTATCCAATAATTTTGCTATCTGTTCGGCAATCTCTTTTTTGTCTTCCATTGTGCATCTGTATGGTCTTTTGCAACAGTATTTATCCATCAATAAATCTATTCTTGCTTCATATCCCTTAACTGTTCCAACATCATACTTGTCTTTGGCAAATACTGATTTATATTGTTGTATAAGTTTATTTATTTCGATCCTTTTATTTTCATCTAAGTGGTCAACTTTTATTTTAAAGTCTTCTTCCTTAATATGTTTATTGAAATTAATTTCATATACTTTTCCTAATCTGGTATCCTCGTTTTTGTCTTCATTTATCCCTTCCTCTTTTTCCCCAGTTGACCTTATATTGTTTTGTTGTAAGTATTGTTTTTGACTTATTTTTAAGTTCTCATTTTGTACAAGCTTGTATTTCTTTTTTATATCCAGTCCTATTAGGAAATCATATCTAAAATTTGACTCATCCATGATATATACATCTACATTTTCTTCTATATCAAAAATCTTTATCTTTAGGTTTGTCGAACCACTTGTCTTTTTAACACCATTAATTGTTACTAAATTCTCTTCGTTTTGACCATTTGTTTTTGATCTTATTTTTAGTAATTTTGAATTGATGAGAGAAACATTGGAACCTGAATCATATACTCCATCAATTTCCATTTCCTTATTTAATAGTAGTTTGATCTTAATTAATGGTGTCACTATTAGTTTTTTTGTTCCGTTTCATTTAACTCTGCCTCAATCACTGAATTATTTACATGTCTGATAAATTTTCTATTCAACACGTCATCCTCCTTAAGCTTGAACCAGCATGCAGATTCCGGATGATAGCGGACGCCTTTATTCAATTTTTCACACGTTTTACATGGAGTCCGCTCTTCAATTCTGGTACATATTTATCTTCTGATTGTCATATTTTCTATAGGGTCCATTTTTATATTTTTTACCAACTGTTCATACTTTCTCACCTCCTTGAATAAGTCAACTGTATCCTTCATCTCTTCTCTATTTATCTTCTCTAGTACCGATGCTGGCAATCCTGCCGCAATGAGATCCACTAGTGTACCTGTGTCTATTGTTCTCCTCATATCCAATATAAGTTTCTCCTTTTTTATGGCATAGTCCACTAATGAACCCTCCCGATGTTTAAATGACAGTGCATAACTCACTTGATTCCAGCCTTGTTTGACAAATGTGTCACAAAACTTTTCCTTCCATTCTGTCCAGTCTGAATCTAGGGTCAATTTGATAACCATTGAACCGTACCAATCAACACAGCTTTTGTCCATGAATAGTCGGAGGATCTCAATTTTTTTCTCATCTTCCGTAATGTCAAAACGAGCACACTCCTTTTCAAACATTTCAATCCATTGACTTGCGTTCGGGTTTTTACTTGTAAATTTGTCAATCACAAACTTCTCTGCAATATATTTTAAATTTTGTTTTTTTATTTCTTGTGTGCTTTCAATTAGTTTCGAAAATATTTTTTCCAATGATTGTGTATCAGCTACTTGTCCTCCAGATGTTACTTTTTCTTCAATTTCTTCCAGATATTGCTCTCCGAATTGTAAATTACCATCTTCGTCTACATAGATTTTACTCAGTTCATCTGACATTTTAATCCAAACTTTTCGTGTCTGGTATCTTTTCTTTAAACTATTTTTTACTTTGTTATATGCAGAGGTCTTTATCAATTTCTTGTGAAGGCCAACCGACTGTAGTTCTTCTGGTATAGCAAACACTTTTTGTTCCTTTGTTGTTATTGACGTTACACAATATGTGCTTGATTTCCCATCACTCGTCGGTAATAATGCAAATTCGAAGCGTAGTTGTTCCATCGTTCTTGGTATTTCAATAAACAAAATTGTCGTTTTATATCGGTTATCCTTTAATTTTAGGTTAAAAATAAACTTATGCGTTGCTTCTGAAAACGAAGATTTATTTCGTTAATTTCTTACAAATATTATTATATAATCTTACAAATAACTTATTTAACTACCCTATTATTATACCTTTACCTGAAAACGAAGAAACGACAATTAAAGTCTATTCTTCCACCAATTATTCTTATTTATCTATCTTAATTAACAAATCACAATAATCTAATACAATGCTATTTTTTCATAACCTCTCAACTGACCATTGACCTCAGACTCTAGCGCTTGTCAGTTGTCAATGTCATTGGTAATGTAGTAAGCGCGGCAAAATTCAAAATTAAAGAAATATTATTTCTTTACATATATTATGAAGTCACCAAACGATCAACTTGATAATAAAGGTGACCGCAGCCTATAGGCACTCGTGTCATCACAAAGATATCACTAGCGTGTTGCCGAAAGACACGTGTTGAACATACGCCTCCTCAATACATAAGGGGGAGTTTGCCCATCATTCTCCTGTCTTCCTGCTGGGTAGTCAACATAACTCGAGGACAGTTCAAACGAGCGGACTAACTCGCGCCGGCGTCAAAACTTGTCGTTACCCGGTTTTCTGGTTTCAGAACAGAAACTAGTCCAACAGAACAGTTAAGATGCGAAAAGATAAATCATTGACAATATTGTAGGGTAGGTTCGACTAAGATTTCTTTGGATAGATTGGACGATTCTCACTAGATCACGGAGTCGCTGGTGTTCGCGTGTGTATTATAATGGGTCTCTTGCGGACAGCGGCGTGGTGGTCGTGGAAGGTCAGCGAGTGCTCCGGGATCGTACAGCCCAGTCACTAGGAGTGGGTAGCAGGCGGGTGACAACATTATTGTTGTTATCTCAACGTGACTCGTGTTTGTGAAGAGCTTTCACAATTCGCTCCTCCGTTCAAATAGTGTTATCTGCCTCTAGTTTGCGTTCGCTTCCCGCAATCGCTAGTACACTTTGGTGACAAAATCACCTTGGAATCAAATATATTGACGTCACCTTCGCTAGGTGTGTGATTGTCGAAATAATTTGAACCTTCAATGCTCTCCTCGTATATTATCCACTACCGTCACGTCACGTCTAACATTGTAACGCAATAAGCGACTCGATTTTGGAGTGTATATTACTATATGAGATTTTATATGTAAGTATTTCACTGTAGACAAGTTTACTGAAAACTATTCTTAAATATTGTTTAACCTTACGATCTGACCTTCTGAATTTATTTGTGTAATAGGTGTTATCTTACAGAGTCGTAGTGGAAACAACTGATATTGTTTTATACAATAAACTCAACATATAGGTATACGAAATAACTGCGGCAGCTGCACCATCGTCACACAAACATATTTACTCTAGCCATACATTATTTACTGTATACTTACACACCGAACGAACGAATAACAATATACTTTTATCGTTATCCATATATTTACGTACAAATAAAGTGAGAGAGTTCTTTTTAGTTTTTTTTATACATACACATCGCGCCTGTGTCCCACCGGGGTATGCTGAGACTATGGATCTCCACTTGTTACTGGTCTTGACATACCTCTTTCGCTTCCCTTACTTACCTCCCTTCCTCTTCTCTTCGTTTTTTTTATATAGTCTAAGTAAACCTCTAAATCCAGGCATCGATTTATTAAATACTTACATAATTTCAAACAATTAAAGCCGTGTGATACCTGCAGAGTACCTACATTAGAACCTCCTCCTGTACCAGTTGCTGTAAGAGGCAACTGCGGTACCGGAACCGACAGATATATATACACGAAACTATGTAGCCTGGTCTGAGCAAAATTCTACCTAACAGTAGTAGACGTGTCACAGCTTCAATGACGACAAAAAATGATCACAAAATATGAACTCCCGCCCTACAATTAAATTATGACAGTCGTCGGAGCGGCAGCGGAATATCGCGGGAAAATACCGTCGTCTCTGTCGTAACGTCAACTGCGTTGCAATCTACACGTTTTAATTTCATTTCCAAATTTATACTCGAAAAAAGAAAATGTATAAATGTATGTATAATATAATAATGCGTTCGACCTCTAACAACCATTCAAGTTGAGTTCGCCAGTGTCGCGCGGTGAACCGTGTTAGCATATGTATAGTGTAGTTATTGTGTGGAGAGCGGAGTCGGTACAACGCGGTGTGTGTTGCAGGCCGGTGCGCGGCATGTCGGCGGTCGTAGTGGGCGCGGGGCCGGCGCACGCCTGCTTCTTCGCCACCTACGAGCACGCCAAGCACACGCTGTCGCACCTCACCCGCCACCGGCACGACCACCTCACGCACGGTCAGTATATGCTCTCCCAGCGGGTACTGTGGCTGGTACGCCACGCGACAACTCGCCGACACGCGACGTCTGCATCCGAGACGTTACGTCCGATGGAAAAACACATGTCATACATTGACCTGTCTGGAAGATAAATTGCTAGAAGCCATTTTGTTATGGATATTAGACGTATTACAAATGTAATACTTGAATGAATATGTAAGATTAGAACGCACGACGTTTGATGCACGAGATAGGAATACTAACAAATGCGCCGTAGTCAAATTTAATTTAGTTGTAAAAGAAAAGGTTGTGCTAGGAAATAAATAAATATAAATGAAATATCGTTTAGTAAAATAATCTTAAAAGAAGTGTGGTCGGACGCGGCACGGGGTGGGGGGGGGGGGGGGGCGTCGCTCGCAGGCCGCTGGTTCATTGCAGATGCTTAATTTTCATGCCGTCGCCGGTGGGGGCGTGGCGCGTGCCCGGCCGCGGCGACGTGCGGTGACTACGTTCGCGACAAGCCTGTCTATGTCTTTTTAATTTACACTAATGCAAGCACTAAAGTTTTAAGCATTTTTCATTTATTTAGCTCTCTAAAAAACAAGCAAAACCGAGAAGGTCTGGTGACTCCCGACAACGCTGTAGTACGGATACTCGGTGCTAGTCAGCGCCACCGCGGGCTTGCGGCGCGCACGCGCACTCGCTGCCACCTCATGCTTGAGCCTGACTTGTACTCTGAATCAACACGCAGGAATTATATATACTTAATAGCATAACCGCCGAGGCGCCCTTCATGCCACGTGGTTATTTTAAGACTGTCGGCGCCCTCTGGACAATTTTCCAAGTTTAGCCTCCCCTTAAACTTGGGCTTGGTGACTGAACGCTTGTAACTTACATGTTTTGATGTCATCAAAACAATTTCAGGTTTATTGAGGTTCATTATAATATTTATAAAAAGGAGTGAACATTAACTTCACATATTTGCCCGGTAAAATTTCGCTATAGGTACACTAGAATAAATCAATAGCACGCTTCCTATTACACTTCGCATTAATGCTTCATATACTTTCTCTGCTCTATAAAGTACTCTTTTATGCGTGCTCTCCTTCTTATCTCAAACACCGTTACGTCTTCTTAGGCGACAGCCACGGGAGACTCCTTGGGTCATCAAAGCGTCTAACGCTTAGGATGCCGTGCATTCCACAGCATTCTACAGTAAATCCTTTTTGGTCTATACTGTTCGTTTGTGGAATGCATTCGCATTCTACAAACGAACGATACTTAACGATATTTAAGAAGAGAGTAAAGGAGTGTTATCTATCGCTGTAATTACTTCGATTCTTAGAACCTAGCATTCTCACTGGGCAATACTGTACTTATTTCAACGTTAATATTATTTTTTATGGTACACCTCATACTACCTCATGTTGTCCACACATTTTCCATGTAAAGTTTGCCTGGAAGAAATCGCACTATGCGACAAGGCCGCCAATTGTACTTCACTATGCATTACTTACTATTGTTTATAAATTTGGGTGTACAATACAGTGTATTTTTTTATTTTCATAGCATCAGTGCGAGTTAGCGAAGCTATGAAGGACACTAACACTTCACAGTGGTCACGAATTAATTGACTGCCGCAAGATAAAGCGATAACAGCGTGCCCGCCATTACTTACAATATATATTTATTATTTACAATATACATTAACTACTTACGATACAAACTTGACATATAATATTTCAATTGGAACGTTTGGCGCCCGTGCTAAATACTTACAGAAGATACATATTAAACAGTGCAGTGAGAGACGTGCCCAAAGTCACGTTTATATCATTCAGTTTTCCTTGTATATTGTAATATGTTTACGATTCCGAGATATTTTGATTACCTAATTGGTTTAAGCCGAGTACGTATACCGAAACATGCGTGACTGTAGCAGGACATTAGTTTGTCTGTTGTACGTTGGTTGAGGCGGCCGGTTCAATTTTAGTAAGCGCGAATATTTTACGTCGATATATAGCAAGTATTTTGTCCTAACAATTTCTTACGCCAGCTTTGATTATGAGTCTGGGTAGTATTATTCCTCCTAATGTATATACCTAGAGGTAGACCTCTCGCTAAGGTCGACGCATTGGTTCTTCAATCTTACCTATTTCTACCACCGGTGAGACTGAAGTACCGTTGCAGTGTTCCTGTTTGAAGGATGGGAGAGCCAGTGAATGTACAGGGTAAAGTCACCTAGTACCGCTTCACAGGATTGGCGACACGCTAGTGTTGTCTTCGTGATGACCGTCAATTCGTAATATAAAAAAGCCTTGTCTGATATCCGTTACACAAATGCTTTATATTTTATCTTCCCAAGTTTTTATACAATTTATTTATTACAACTTGTACTAGAGCTATTTTATATATGCATACCTAAATTAATAACAAGTAGACACCGGATGCATTGTTTTATTTCATATAACATAAACAACGATAACTACAAACACAACAAATTGACACACTATTTTTTTAAACATATTGGGTCAATCTACGCATTGTAACGATACTTTCATTATGATATTAATTTTATTACTGTTGAGATTGAGAATTCTAGATAAGCGTGGAACTATATAAACTATATATAACTATAATAACTATACCAAGAAAGGTCATGTCCAATAATTACTATGTATTTTTTTAAGTCATATGTTATATATTACAGAGTTGTTGTCTTTATAACAGAAAGGAATGTATGAGATGTTATGTAAATATATTTATTGATACGTAAGGGCCGAGTATCCAAGGTGCCGCTATATAAAGCTTGCAACGTACTGTGTGTGATAGCGGTTTTCCTAGTACGCATGTATTGAAATATGTGAGTAATGGTATGTGTGCCATTTTCCAGGGCTGTCTGGGTGCCTGGCGTCGCTGGTGCACGACGCCGTCTCCAACCCCGCCGAAGGTGAGTGAGCCACTCCTTGTAACACACACACACACACACAGAGAGAGAGAGAGAGAGAGAGAGAGAGAGAGAGAGAGAGAGAGA
>JACJUM010003317.1:36739-53361 GCA_020976665.1 Heortia vitessoides | reverse complement strand
GGCTCCCCGCTGGCGTGCGCCGCGCGGCGGCTGGCTGCGCACGAGGTGCCGCACGTGCCGCACGTCACGCACGTCACGCACGTGCCTCACGTGACGCACAGCTCGCGCTCCTAGGCGCCGAGGATGTAATCCTCGCGCCCTCCCTGGTTTCGGAGCCCCCGCCCCGACGTGTTCCGCGCGCGTTGTCACCACTGCCGTACCGTGCCCAGTCGTGCCGTACAGCTACACATTTCATGGAAATATGATCGTATTATAATTATATACTATCGTCGAGTTATATATCTTTTTCAAACTTTTTTATTATTATAACCTAAACCCTGGGCGACTAACTGTTTTCGTTTTCTGAAATGTTTGTGTATATATTATCGAACTGAACAAAAAATTTATCAAGTTTGCGATGTGGGCACGTTTTACCTTTTCAGCTACACGATTCGATAAAAATATGTGCGTGACAACGAGCAGGGAACACGCCGGCCGGGACTCCCCGACAGTTGCCGGGCGCGGCCGCCGGCGCGTGAGTCGCCCGCGGCCGCGCGCCGCGCGCCGCTCGTGGCGGGCAAAGTTCGCCATCATTGATATTCGATAATAGATTTCGCCACTTTCGTTAAGAACGAAATAAAATTATTTTGTTTGAAATGAATTCAAAAATGTAAATATTTGTTAAAATATTTTTAATCAGAAAAACTTCGTGTAAAAATGTTATACGCGATCTAAATCATCGATCGTCCTTCCACATGTTGTACATTTGTGATCAAAGATTCGGGTGCGATAAAAGACCGACCGCCGACCGTAGTCGGCTCGTCTAGCAACTGTGGCGGCACGCCGCCTCCGCCGCCGCCCGGCCCCGCCCGGCCCCCGCCATTGTCACGTGAACACATGTATAGTATAAGATGTCCCCTCAGTAGTAAGACGTTTTACAAATTACTTCGAATTTCCTCACCAGCGAGCTCCTAGCATAACTCTTTCGATTGATAAATCCGTTTTTACCGCACACCACAAATGTTGCCATATGTTCTAGTCAAAATATACAAAATTTTGATTTAAATATTAAAGTAAACTTAGCAGGTTAACTGCATTCACGTCACATCGTGCGTTCTGCGCACCGCGCATTGTCCGTTGTGACCGACGCTGGTCCGACGATCGTGCAGAGGGCGGGGAGTTGGGCGAGGTTGCGCATGTTGCTTCGCTCGACAGTGACAGGTTACAGACACGATATTTGGCCGCCACGTGATGATTTCGGAATTCAACTTTTTTGTAGCTATGTTTGTATCAGATATAACCTGACCCTAGCACAAAACATAGTGTTTGGATCGTGGCGTCGACATAATAAATTATCAGCATATCGTGTTAGTCGGCTTACATCACGTTTAACTCGGGGGAACTCGGGAACCTCGATCTGCGCGTCCAAACAACCGTGCCCGCGTGCATGTGTTCCACCGCGTGGGCGGTCGTGTTCGTGGGCGCGGCCACGGCTTCGGCCTGAGAATTGAGATTATCGCGCCTAGCTTAGTAAAGTAACAGAGAGAACGGCCGCCATCGCCGGTGGATGGGCGGTGACGCGCAAGCTGCTTATTTACCAGTGTTAATATTATTTGATGTAGTTATTGTACGACGCTGTCCAGCGAGCTCCGGCAATCGCCTCTTACCCAACTCTGTGAGACACGTTGACTTTTTGTTAAACATTATTTTTCAAAAGTCATCAAATGTAGGTACCATTTTAAAGCATCGATTAGTTGTAAATAACATTTTAAAGCGATTTAGTCATGCGTCTCGACGGCCGGGTTCGTTGGAGGAGGAGGAGCGTCGCGTCGCTTGTAGTGAGATTAGCCTAGTTCCTGGGCCGGGCGCTGCTCGCCGGTGGCTGGCGTCCTCTGACAAGTGCCTCACAAGCCAGACTATATTTTGAATAACAAAAACACCAGTGGAGCGGGTCGTGTAGTTGCGCAGCCGGCTCTGCGCTGCTCGTCCGAACATGAGTATTTAGTTTTGAATAGAGTTTTATCTGCAGACGTTAAATTCTATAAAACAGATTAGAGATGACGAGTACGCTTCCAGACCCTCAAAATACCAATATAATTTAAAGCGCGATATAGTTTGAGAATGTTCGAGTGCGGGCCGCGCTGAGCTCCGTCGATACTTGACGAAGTGTTGTTGATTTGTGGTTTGTTGCGGCGCGAGTGTGGCTGTGTACGAGTGAGTGCGTGTGAGCGTGTGAGCGTGTGTGCGTGTGTGCGTGTGTGCATGTGCAGTCGGCCGGGCGGCGGCGCCGGCACTTGTTGTTTTCGTTTAAAAATGCCGGAGTCGTCAGAGGTCAGCGACCTCGGCCGCCGGCGCTGGAGCGGGCGCGCTGGTACCCCTTTCGCTCGCACACTGCGCGCGCCGGAGGTGATCCTCTAGAATTTGAACAGTTTTATTAACATCACAGTGACATTATAATGTAATTAAATTACAGCTCATCTGCTGTGATTCGAATAAAGTAATATGTATTAAGCCTTAATTTGTGATAGCGACTAACATGGAGATCACCGCGAGTGTGGCGAGTCGGCGCGAGCCGAGTATCAAGTTATTACGTTATGTTTGTGTACATTATTATTATTATGTAATTATATTTGTTATATTTATGAGTTCTATTGTATAGGCGAGAAAATATTTTAAATTGTGAGTTAAGTTCCGTTTCGGTATTTGCACAAAACCGCATCGTTCCGCGAGAGCGAGGACGATAGCTATGTGCGAAACGAAAAATGGTAAAATAAACAGTTGGACAATATAATGATGTTTTATTTTTGACGTGTGTGCACCATGTCGGCGCGTGAGTGACGTACGCCGAGGTAATTATGGTGTGTGTGCTGTGTTATATTATGCTGTATTGATACAAAGCAATGCAATACATCGACACACGAGCGAACATGCAAGAGGCATGTGACCATATTTCGCATGCATTACTGCTATAAAAGTTAGAATATATATATGTAGGAGGTAGAGACCAACAATGGTTATCATATAAACAAGATGTAACAGTGGATAAATTACGAAGAATGAAATTATATCGTTCTCGTCTATTTGTATTGAAAATACCGGTGATTTTAAATTATTAATGACTAACGCATTTTTTACACATATAACATTTTCATAATTGTGTCGACTGAATAGATGAATAATTCATTGTCTTCTCATGAAATGGACATATATAAAACTATTGATATGTTTAATGAAATGATTCTAACAATTTAAACAAAATTCTAAATAAATTAGTATATATCCAATACAACCAATGTAAACATAAGAAATATAACTTTAAATTAAATATCACTAAGACCAATAGTTACATAAGTGAAAAAAATCCTTGGCGTATCAATAGACTAATTACGACACTCATTTGCAAAAAAACGGGCGGCATTGATTTTAATACTTCTTTAAAAAAATACGGTACCAAAATGATTTTAATCACTTGTACATGTTACTGACCGGTTTTAAAAATGCCGTGGTGTTTCAACAAACAAACAGTACGTTCTAAATTCAAATTTTCATTTGATGCTCTTTTTTACAAAAAAACACTTTATCCTACATTTTTGGTGCAAGGTACAAGTTAAAAAGAGTAAATGAATTCTGCGCTCGAATATCCCTTTCGAAGGATAGTTCGAATCCCAAACCTTTCCATTCCCAAACTTTCCCAGACCTTTAGGTCTATAACCTTCCCATAAATTTTATAAGGTTATTATTACCTTCGAACTATCCTTCGAGGTGGTGGGGATGGCATGACAGTCGATGGGTAGTTATACGGTGTAAAAACTCAGCTGCAGGAAGCATCAACTCATTACATTCTTCGTAATATCTAAAGCTACCTTAAAGATCGTACCCAATATATACTTTAAAAGATCGAGAGTAAGGTAGTAGCGCTTGTCCTGATGTTTATTAATGATCTGCCCAAAATCATTTCTATATTTGAAAGTTTCCTATTCGCTGATGATCTAAAGTCACGTCTAGACATTGAGACTCAAGCTGACGCAGAAAAACTTTAATGCTGTGTCGAAATGGAGTCAAAACAACTTTTGAGCATTCACAAATAAAAATTTGTACGCGTTAAATTGTAGATAAAATCTTTTTGACGTTCCCCTGGAGAAAAAACTTGACATCAAAAAAATATATCATCATCTACATCATTGCTGCTGCTACCCATTCTCACCCTATGTATTTGAGCTACACTGTTTTTGATGGATATACCGCCATCTGTTGGTTCTGGTACCTTAGTCGCCTCTTACGGCACTTGATACAGAGCGAGGTTCTATTCTTTTCTACGTTTGTCACGGCAAAAATATATTACACTGTAACGTGGATTTTTATATGCAAAAAGGGTTTAGTTTCTATCGGCCGGTATCTGTATTCACTATCTGCCCGTACTGCGGTGCGTGGGCGGCGACTGCCTTCGCTTTGGGCTCTGATCGTAAAGGCACCCCTCTTTTCCTGGCCAAGCGGGCCGCGCTTGTTGACGAGGGGGCGCGGACGTAGCGCGGCACGACCGAGGCTTACATGCTATCGGGGATATACTCGTAATTGCTCAGCACTACCTACTTAATAGATATACTTATTTGCAAACAATTTTTGAGATAATGCTTTTAATTTCTTATTATGTCATGCCAAACAAGAACATATAATATAAACACGTCATTTGGAACATATAATCATACATGTACTTGTATGGAATTTATTGATGAAAAGATATTTTTATAGGTATTATTTGATTTGTTTCGGCTAGTAATTTATATCTACTTTTCAACCTTGACATCAGTAATTTGTGCAAATTTATTTGTTGTATTTTTTGGCAAGAACCCTGATATTTTGTTAATTTGATAAAAGCATTTGATTGCGTGCACCATGAAACATTGGCTAGGAAACTACGCCTCTATAGGATTACTGGTTCTATTTCAGACTTATTAAAGTCATATTTAGAAAATAGAGTGCAAAGAGTGGATGTGAACTGAAAACGATCACCTCCTCCGTCCTTGGAACAGTCCTATTCCTATCCACGTTAAAAAGAAGACAAAATGTATGAAATTTGTCACACCCAAAGTCAAATAAAAACAAATATTATTATAAGAAATTGGAACCGGTCAAAACTATTGTATTCTTGGGTATGACTTGAGGTGATAAATTGCACTCACGAATGAGGTCCCCTCATATAATGAATATCGATTAGTTAGTTCTGCAGCTTTGTAGTAGGTACCTACACAGAATCCGTCAACTAACAGACATAGAAATTGCGAGGCTAGTTCTGGAGAATAGTTCATTTCAGCTACTTTTACAGCCTTATGTCATATGGTATTCTACTGAAGGGTAATGCTTCTGACATCCTAAATGCTATTTTTGTTTTGTAGAAAAGGGCTATTCGAGTGATCTATATAATGAGTTAGCAGGGATCTTTTAGACATAAGAAATTAAAATAATGACTAAACACAATCAACATGTCGTAATATCATTTATGTTCATAAAAATATAGTAGGTATAATTGGTTTTCAGAAAATTTGTGACGTACATTATATTAATACTAAAAATAGGTTTAAGCTTATATTGCCCATTGGTAGGCTAAAAAAAATAAGCTATTCGTTCAGGGGCAATAGCGTAAGATTTTATAATGAAATTCGAAGTAGAATAACGAATATGCCATTAAATAAATTCAAGAATTGCGTAGAAGATGGAAATATTCCTAAGGCTACTTATTACTGCTTAAAAATTATATGAATGTTAAAACTGCTTGGGATTGAATGAAATTGCTTACATCTGCTATTGAGACAACGCTTTGTTAGCGCCAACGCCGATATTAGGTATCTAATAAAACTTCCAGTGACACTCACTGTCTCTTACAAAGACCATGTCATCGATATGCAAGCGATATTCTAGGTTAGAACACAAAACAGCACAAAATGATTTATAATAATGTTTTACTAGCTAATTAAATTTCTTTTGAAAATGTAAAAATCTAAATCATTTTAGTAGTTGTAATGGTTCGGTAGTCCTCAGTCAAGTCACTCCGAGAAAGCCATCAGCGTCCTATAGGACGTTCTCGGGGCCATTAGGTCGGTTAGATGAGAACGCTGTTCCTATTATCCTTGGAGGAGTAGCGCAATTGCTGCAGCCCAATGGCCTAGCAAAATAGTCTAAGGATGAATTGGAACGCCAGTGGGAAGCAAGGATTGCTGCGGATCCTGCTTCGGGAACAAAATGTAGACATATTTCTGATTTCTGAGACCCATTTAAAACCCGCAGTTGGGATAAGTTCCCAAACTACTACATCTATCGGATAGATCAGCTATCGGATAGCCAGACGGCATACCGCGGGCCCGCTATACTAGTCCGTAGAAGAATCCTGCACCAAGAACTGCCACCACCTCAAACGCCCCCGACATTGTTCTACTCTCTGGGCATCGAAATCTGCATCAACGACCACCCCATTCGTGTGTTTGCCACCATACAAACCACCAAAAAGCCGACTCCTAGCAAGCGAGGTCACCAACCTAATGATCAACCCCGTCCCGACCATCACCGCAGGGGATTTCAACTGCAAACACACAGCGTGGAACTCAGCGACAACCAACAGAGATGGAAGAGTGCTGCTGAAGACCGCCGAGACAAGCGTTTTTGAGGTCAACAGCCCGAAGACACCCACACACTATCCGGGCAGCCCTGACGTCATCGACATCATGATGCACTACGAACTACATAGACAGCCGACGCAGGAGACCCTCATAGACGAACTCCAATCCGACCACCTTCCTTCCACCCGGTACTAATTTACCGTTCCCGAAAGACCGACCACCGCGACACCGCAGGCTGTTCGCCGAACCACAGATTGGATGGCGTTCAGTACTGCTATGCAACAGAACACCCCAACGATTGCTATTACCACCTCAGAGGATGTTGAAAAGCTGACCGATGCATTAACCGCCTACATTCTGGGCGCTGTTGAAACATCTACTCACACCATGCCCGAAAGTCAGAGATGCGCATCTCTGCCCAATGACATTTAGGCACTCATAAAGAGTAAACGGCGCTTGAGAAAGAGATGGCAGCAAACAGATAGCTGGGATCAATACATGGAGGAAGCGGGTGAGGACTGGACTAGTATCCACCGCCTATGTCGCCAGATCTCCAAGAGACCAGCTCCGGTTAGACCCTTCCTCGGGCCAGATGGCAACCCGAGATACCGCGCGGACGACCGCGCAGAGATTTTTGCCGACCACCTGAAACGCCAGTTCAGACCGAACCCAACCGACGATGATGAGCACGTCGAAACGGTAGCCCAGTATCTTCGTGAGTACTTCGCCACACCCACGCTGGCATCTGAAGACCCAATAGTCTTCACGCCTGGGCAGGTACTACGCACAATCAGAGCACTGAGGCCAAGAAAGGCCCCCGGCCTCGACAGCATTGGGTACAATGCGCTAAAGCACCTGCCACCGAAGAGCATGCCGCCGTCACCCACCTGTTTAACGGTATCAACAGAACCGGATATTTCCCACAGTCGTCGAAAACAGGTGGAGTCATAATGATACCAAAGCCCAGGAAGAATGTGTTCAAGCCCGAGAGCTACCGTCCAATAACTCTAACGCCCTATAGAGGCCGGAGTGCCCCAGGGTAGCTGTCTCTCGCCCGCGTTATACAGCCTATACACGGACGACTTACCTGAAGGAGAAGGCACACATCGCGCCCTATACGCGGATGACGCCGCCTACTACTCATCCTTCATCAGAATGAACAGAGCAGCCACAGCAACAAATATTCTCTATTCAGAGACTCAAGTTAAATTCATTACATTAGATAGTAAACTCCACCTTGATATTCATATAGACAATATCATCAGTAAAGCTTTTAATATGTATGTCTTTGTACGATCCGCTGCTGAATTCAGACACTCAGACAAACTGATATATCTATTTGAATCATTAATAAGACCACGAATTGATTACGCGATTGCTATATGGAACTCATTTAAAAAATATGAAGAAAATTTGGAATATACAGAAAAAGTTTTTGCGGTATGTTAGCTACAATTGCTATCGTAAATATTTAGGTACCGTACGAGGCGCTTTTAATAAATCATAAACTGATTGACTTGAAATCAAGACGTTTACAACTGGAAGCTATGTTTCTTTACGACCTTTGTAATAACGGATACGATAGCACGAACATAACGGAAAAAAAAATAGGTAAAAAACTTTTTAAGTTAAACGGTTTTATGTTAAACATACATTGCAATGTTTAAGATAAATGTACTAAAAACCAAAAAATAATAAAATAGATACAGTCGTGGGAATTATAAACATATGCATAGACTAGACTAAAATAAAAACCGTGGGGCACGTCAATTGTCTACAAATTATCGACTTAATGTGCTATAGAAGAATCGTTTAATTCGTCGTTAGGCAGTTGGTCCGCAGACGGTGAGGAAATTACTTACTTTTTTCTTGCTCACTTGTCCATCGTTGTCGGTTAAACAAGTGCCTAATTATAGTGTAACATTACAAAACAAACATTTTAATCAACGATTGTAGACAATTGACGTGCCCCACGGTTTTTATTTTAGTCTAGTCTATGCATATGTTTATAATTCCCACGACTGTATCTATTTTATTATTTTTTGGTTTTTAGTACATTTATCTTAAACATTGCAATGTATGTTTAACATAAAACCGTTTAACTTAAAAAGTTTTTTACCTATTTTTATTTTCTAGTTTTTAGTTTTTATTTCGCATTCTATTTGATATTGGATTGATAAAATATTGTTATCAGCCATTTGGTAGCGGCGGCCATCTTAGATTTCAATTTTGCATAGTAAATTGTATTCTACTTGTTGAGCACTTTCATTTGATACCCATATTGATGGGATTGATAAAACCTACGTTATCCGCCATTTTGTAGCGGCCGCCATCTTGGATTTCAATTTTTTATAGTATATTGTATTCTGCTTGTTGAGCCCTTTCATTTGATACCCATATTGATGGGATTAATAAACATAAATTATCCGCCATTTTGTAGCGGCGGCCATTTTGAATTTATTATGATAATGAATAAACATAATTGTATTGTCACCAAAATCCAAAGTGTATACAAAATTTCAGATTAATCGGTTGACAGGAAGAGGGTGAAATTTGAATTACTAAATTTGACCCAAGAATAAAACAAACAGAGTGAGCTAAATAAAACCGTTTAAAAATAAGGGACTCAGTGCCCTCGCGCCCCCATATTCGGACATCTCGCCGTAACAATATTTTCTTCGCAATAACTCAGTCACGTACTATCGCAGGTATACGATCTCCACTGAATCGAATGTTTAAGACATATAATGATAAATTAAATAACGTAGACATGTTCGCTGGAAATAAATCGTCATTTAAGAAAGAAATTATTAAATCATTAACAGCATGAACAGTGACAGCACACACACGCAATAAAACACACGCCTATACATAAACACACACAAATACGCACACGCACACGCATATAAGTCGGTCTATATCTTGTTTGCTTATCGTATGTAGTAAATGCACACACTTATACTATTCTTATCTTACCTTACATTCTTAGTAATTGCATACATAGGTGTTTTCTTGTTTTCAATTGTTTTTTACATTGCTGAACAACTGTTTTGCACAGGTACCTATTGCCATATGTAACTCTTAAATGTAATATTTGAACAGCTAAGTTGGTTTTACAATGATTTATATGATATAAGTCGTAAGTTTTAGATTAAGTTAGTATTATAAACTTGTTTGTGGTCTCAATAAATTAAAAAAGAAATCTAGTGTCCCTGTATTGACCGGCCACTAGAACATCATCAACAATCATGCATCACTCACGAAATTTAAAAGTCGTTCGTGTGTAACGCAGTGTGTAGCGCAGTGTCTCGTGGGCAAGTATTCAGACTCGCACTTTCTGGTAGCTGAGTAGTGACCACAACCTTTTTTAAAGGCTAGATCCGCGTCTGAGTGATGAACACCACAACATCAAGCTCAGCGACCGGAAATATCGGGTGAAAATGTTATTATTATCAGCTGCTGGGACGGCTGAGTAGAATGGTATAGTAGGCGGAGGTTCCGATCCAAGTAAACAACGCAGCCTCAATACACAGGTACAGGGGGTGGGCAGCGGCATCCCGGCCCCGAAGCTACGCTCTGCGACAATGCTGTAAGAGACACGCCTCCTTTTTGAGGCCTCACGACTGACTGTCTTTTACTCTCCAACCTTTAGTCATAAGACTAGTTTTATTAGTCGAAGTCTTCTAATGTAAAACTTAAAAGAGCGGTTGAGCGTCGTAGTGTGTGTTGATGCCGTTAGACCTTTGCTTACAGTATACTGCGGTAGGATTCCTGCCGCCTGGAGAATAAAACTTCCCTTATACCTATATTTTGTAATTTGTCATCAGGTGTTACTAAGTTTAAAGATAAAATATTATAATAAAGTATCTTAACAAAAAATGAATTATGACACATAAGAGGGAAGATAAAGCATTCTAATACATTTTTGTAACTATAATAAAGATGGTAATGTTTTATCACCAGTTACAGCATTAGTAAATAGTAAAAATTTTACATCATATACATTACTCATATCCGAAGAAACCTTATATAAGCATCCGTGTTACGGTAATCAGGAACAACAACGGTTCCACATACACCCACACTTGAGAAACTATATAAAAGTATTTTTCATGATTTATCTCATCGGAAACCGAACCTAGGACCACGGAAATGGCGATACCATAAAACTGGGTAGGTGCAAGCTACTCGACTACGAAGGTCGTCTCGATGTTATCTCGCAAATTAAATAAATCTCAGCCGCATACTTACTGCGTGGAATATTATTTGGTCGGTTATATTTTCTAGGGTTGTGATTGTGTTGTTTCATAAAAAATCTCCCGCAACCGACCGGCTGTCTTGTGAAACGCCGAGCCCGGTAAGTCCTCTGAGTCGTGAGTCGTTTCAATCCATGCGTCTTTTACTGTTTTACTTCAGCTGTTAGTCCTTAATAACACGACTCAGTCTAGTTGTACTATTTCGGACTAACAGCTAGTCTTCATTTAAAAGCAACGTTGTACAAAACGGGCTAGTGACACCTCGCTTGCACAGCGCGGCAACGGCAAGGGCGAAATTTATCATCTACACATCAGCCATTGAAAGTCCTCAGCTGGACATAGGCCTCCCCAAGAAAAGGGGCATTTTTGGATTGCCTAGATTGGCGATTATGGGTATAATCGCCACGCTAGGCAGGCGTGTTGGCAATCGCAGAGTGTAGCTTCGCCGCGGGGACGCTCCGCCATCTGTCGGTTCTGGTACCTTAGTCGCCTCTGTTACACGGAAAGGTACTATACAACTCTACCGGTACCTCACGACAGAACTGCTATATCCAACAGTGGCCGTCCAACGTCTGGTACGATGATGATTATGAAAATATGTATCTCGTCACGTTTAATTTTATTATGCATATACAAAAAAATTAAATTGTAAATATTATGCAAATATCGTCGCACTGCAGGGCCGCATCGGACATCGGGCCCGTGGGTCATTGGAGGCGCAACACGTGCGCGGCGGCGAGGGCCAGCAGCGGCGCGGCGGTGGGTGGCGCAGGCAGGTCGCCGGCGCTGCCCGCCACATCCAGGTGCGTGTACGGCGCCACTTCGGCGTCTGCGCGCCCGTCCCCGCCCGCGCCCGACGCCAGCAGCAGGAATGCGGCCGGGCCCTGGTGCCCGCGCGGCAACGCGCTCGATGGCGCCGGCTCCGCCTGGAACACTGACCCCCCCTCGTATACGGGCGATCTAGCGAACAGTTTCATACGCTCCGAATGGTGGTGCTGTGTGTTTGAAATCATTTTGAAAACGAAAAATGATAATAATAATAATAAATTCCCACAATATCTCATTGACTACATTGACCTGATTCCGTGGTAAGTCGAATAGAATTATTCCATAAGACTCCGGATGAGCCGATCGGATTAGATCGCTCTGCGAACCGACCTGCGACACGAGGTCGGGCCCGACGTACCTTGCTCGTCGCCCTTGCCGCGGTGCGCGGCGAGGTCCTCGCGGCGGATGGTGGACACCTCCACCATGTCGCCGACCAGCTCCCCGGCGGCCTGCAGGCGGTGCGCGTGGCCGGCGCCGGCGCAGCCGGGCCCGTCGCCGGCGCGCGCCACGTGGTTGTCCATGGCGGCCGTGTAGCCGGCGCCGTACGCGCGCACGGCGTGCCCGGTCAGCGTCGCCACCGTGTACAGGTGCGGGCACTTCTCGTCGGCCGCCCGCTCCACCATCTGCGGCGCCACGGCGGTCGGTGAAACGACCGGGGTACACTCGCGGGAAGCGGGCCGGGGCTCCGGGCCAGTAACGAGTTGGACGCGAGAAATAATATTATACGTATTTTTTTTCAACGTTAAGTCTTCTATTCGACGTCATCGATCGCTTCGTTTACGAGGTAGAGGTATTTAATGATTATCAAGGTAGAGATCGGAGTATATAAAAATACTGTTCATCAAACAGATCAGAGTAGAGTTGACGATTCCGTGGAGCTGGGGCGTACCTGCGCCAACAGGTCGGCCATGACCATGCGGCCCTCGGCGTCCGTGTTGCCGACGCGCACGGCCAGGCCGCGGCGCGCGCGCAGCAGCTCGTCGGCCACGTAGGCGTGCTCGCCCACCGAGTTGCGCACCATGCCCAGCGCGGCCACCGCCTTCACGCGCGCCTTCAGCAGCTCGCACGCCTGCCGCCCGCCGCCCGACAAACGAGCTTCCCGTTAATGACCGCTTTTACCATCGTTTTCATATGGACATGAAAGATTGTCCGGACGCAATCTCCGCGCCTTCACCTACGCCTCCCGGGGCCGCGGCGAGTGTTCTTCCCAGACTGAGGGTGATATAGGAGAAGAGAATTGAGAAAATTGTCCATGGTCGTATTTCGCGTCCGTCCTTCGAGCGGCCCGACCGTTTGCCGAAGAGAACGCCGGCGGTCCACAAGAGGCCGACCGAGGGCGAGAATTTGTGCGACGCTCGAGTGTTGGCGATTTCCGAATTCCGATAGACTGCAGTGACGGACTGCAAGCCCGTGATTCGACCTGTTCTAATAAAAATAAAAAAGTGGTGACGACCCCGACCCTTCACCGGTGACGTATCCGACGCGTCCGATTGTACCTTCAGCGCGTCTTGAATTGCGACGAACTGGTCGTAGTGTAATCCTTCGCTGAGTCCGCTCTCTAAGAATCCGACCGATGGACCGACAGGTTACCTGCGGAGTTTCATTAGGTGTGTTAGAGGACCATGTGTCCAGGCGCAGGTGACCGACCTTAAGGAAGCCCGCGACGGCGGCGGCGCCGCACTTGTCGCGCGACATGCCAGCCATCACGCCGCCCGCCTTGATGTCGCACCCACCGGTGTCGTACGTCACTCCCTGTGACACAAACCCTGCGTGTACTTGTTGTTGCAAACGTACTCTCGTAATCAATCGCACTAAGCTTCTAAATAACATTGCGGAGAATGCAATGAGCGACATAAGTGTAGAGTTCCCGGGAACTCTTCATAAAATCTCACGGGTGAAAAAGGATACCTGACATACCGCAGCAAAAGAGACAACCGACCAATCATTAACTACGTGGATCAGCGAGCTGACCAGCAACGAAAGAAAGTTGCCGTCCCGTCTGACATGCTATCGGGTTGTGTAGTTACGTGTGTTACTTATCGAACTAACATGCGTACCTACATGCAACGTGTCACCGATGAAACAACAAAAGACGTATTTGTAACACATGCAAATATCGATATGTACCTTAATTTGCAAACCTAATAACTTCACTTTTTCACGAAAATTACATTTCGATACTGGCAGAACCTGATTATTTGTTCTATTTTTTGAAATTATAATAACTACTTGATTCCCATCTGTATTGGTGTAAAATGCCATTTGAAAACCTAATAACTCCGCGTGAAACGAGACCCATTGATTTTGACAAATAAATCAAATATCTCCCGCACAGTCGGCCATTTTGTATGGCGTCACAGAAGCGTACCAGTGCTCCCGAAGATTTATTTTTAAAGCGAGTGGTCAGTGTGTTAGATCACCCTTTCAAGTTTAAAAACAGTAGAAAATATATTAAGGTAGGTGTATTTATGATTCAACAGCCTTGTACCATTGTTAAGACTACAATATTGCTAATAACGACATTACTAACCCTGACAATGCATTGCTCCAAGCTAATCAATTTCCAAAGTTCTATAAAGATACTTCCGTTACTACTAATGTTGCCCTTAAGACCTTTGATACTCACATTCCTTCAACTAACCTAACACTATTAGAATCAATACCGATCCATACATAGCCTTTTGCACCGGAGAATGATCCTGAGACGGAAACCATTGTGAGTTACGACCAGAATAAATTACAAATCTCCAAAGCTACATGATACGATGTGTCTCAAGTACACAATTTGTTTTTATTGGATGACGATATTAATGTCCCTAACAATGTTCAAATTGACTTTATTGATTAATATTTACCTCTACTAGACGATATTAACCTATATGTAAATACCTAAGGAACCAACATTGCCATAAACCCTATAGTTCATGAACACTCTATCACATCAACCTTGCTGAATGACAATATAAACATTCCCCCTAGAGTTTATAATGTTCCAACCGCTTCATGCAAGCTGAACATCAACATTAATTCTAACCCTGGTATAGAGGAAGCTATCACTTCATCATTGCTCAAGAATGTGGTCAGATTAGTTGAATATAGTGAAAGTTTAGGATCCAAAGACGATAAACCACTTGTTAAGAGAAGAAAACGTTGTCAAGTAGATAAGGAAGTTTGGATTGTTGAAAAAAACAGACTTAACAGATAAAAGGGAATTGAATAATATGGAAAAAGAAACTTATTGGAAAATGGTTACAATATGTGCCTAAAACAAAAAACGAAATGAAACCACGCTAATGTCAAGAGAATAAAATGGAGTATTTAATTGTCACTTGATATCTTAAAATGACGGAGAATGTTTATTGAAACAGTTTTGGGCTATGAATTGCGGAGTAAAAAGAAATTATTAACTGCCTGATAAAATGAGTCACGCCGAAGAGAAAAATAGACAGAAAAGATCCCAATAAGTCGCAAAGAAAGAATTCAATGGTTTATTATTTGAAGAAAAACGATCAAATTATAAGAGTGTGTAAGACATTGTTCATAAACACATTTTCTATAACCACCTACCAATGCTAGGCTTGGAAAGAAGAAAAGGCATCACAAGTAACCACAACGGATGAAAATGAATTCCATCTTAATAATCGGTCAGCGGCCTCTGCTAGTAATAGAGTCAGTTTTTCAGAAAATAAATTTATGGAGTTTTCTGGACGAATTATCGACACTACCTTCTCACTTCTGCCGGCAAAGAACCTTTCCGTTGTACTTGCAATCCGAAATGTTATCTAAGCAACAACTTTATACACTCTATAAAGAGGAATGCAATTCCAAGAACGTAAAACCAGTGAGCATCGCCGCATTTTCCAGTGCTCTTCCTTAAAGAAATATATCATTGTTTAAGCCGAAAGATCTTTGTGAAATATGCAAAGGATTTGTGATTGGTCAAATCACTGAAGACATATACAATGAGCATAATCAGAAAACGAAAGAAGGTAGAGCTAACAACAACAAGACGAGAAACATCACAAATTCGTTTTCACTGCTGCCCTCCAAGCTGTTCTATTGGCACCTAGGTCTACTGTTTCCAGCAATTATTACAAAACTAAATTACATGTCCACAGTGGGTGTATTTTTGACATGAAAATAGAATAGGGTTATTGTTTTGTGTGGAACGAATCTGAAGGTGGCCTAAATTTGAAGGAATTTGCCACAATAATGTCGGAATTTATTGTAAAAGTGATACCTGAAATGGACGACGACAAGGACCGGCACATCGTGTTCTATACTGATGGTTATACCTATCAAAACCGCAACGTGGTCACTAGTAATACTTTCATTAATGTATCAATATACGAGTATTATAACGGGGACAATTTGGACTACAGCCGCTTAAGTCGTCTAATTATTTTTATTTATAAAACAAAATTTGTTTGTACGATTGTACTCTGCTAAAGTTTAGGATAAAAACAAACATCTTAAGCTTAAACCAAATCAATCAATTCCTTTTTTCATTATAAAACTTAGTAGTTATAAAAAATTGATTTTTAATTGTTTTTTAGATAATAAAAAGCATAATTTCCAACGGTCTTTTTGATTTTCTTAATTGCGTTAAATAAAATTTATTACGACATTTTAAATCTCTCCTGTAAAATACTAATTTGTAAAAGACTAATTTGTTCTGTTCGTAAAATGTTATTATAATTTTCTTTTAGGTTAATTAATTAATCAATATTAAGTTGTAGGTATAATTCGAGAGGTGATAATTATAAACTTTTATTGTCGTTGCTTTATTTTTAGAAACAAATTGGAGCTTTATTTTTCTGACATGAAATTAAAATTAATTGTCTTATATAGTATAAGAATCCTGACTATCAGAGAGGGTGCTCGGGAGCGCGCAGGCGCGGGGCACACGCGGCACACGCGGCACACGCGGCACACGCGGCACACGCGG
>JACJUM010003272.1:6857361-6869921 GCA_020976665.1 Heortia vitessoides | reverse complement strand
TACTACATCGGCCGCGAAAGTAAGATGTCCCTCCGCCACAAGAGAACTATCTACAAGGCCTGTATCCGCACAGTAATGACTTACGCGAGCCCCGTGTTTGCTCACGCGGCCCCGAGTCATATTAAAACCCTTCAGGTGGTACAAAATAAATTCATGCGCAGGGCGACCGACGCCCCGTGGTACGTCCGCAACGTGAGCCTACATCACGATCTCGACCTTCCCACGATTCGCGAATACATGAAAGAAGCGTCGCGCCGTTTCTTCGATGGGGCCGTTAACCACCCCAACCCATTAATCTCCAAGGCCGCAAAATACGTCGCTCGGAAAAACGTCCACGCCCGATCTCGCAGACCGCGTCACGTCCTAGACGACCCGCCCGACAGCACAACCGCGAAAATCGCAGTCCTTTCTCGCCCTCTCACTGGCACCACAACACGATCACTTACACTACACATGCACTCGTACAACAGAGCGGTACACCGCGTTCGCCGGCGAACGCGTGAAGCCCCCACACCCACGAGCGCTAACCGACAGCCCTAGGGCTGTCGGGCTCAATCTGTCCGTCCTCTTTTGTTTTGATTTGATTTAATTCATCCATAGTAACGACGGCGGCCGAGCCTAGGTCGAGCCTCTAGAGGCGCCCTCGGACACGCCGTCGGTCCCGCTTAAATCTCGCGAGCCCTCGCGGCCCAGTGCGACCGCGCTAATTGAGTAGTCCAGCACTAGGTTCATCCGAAAAAAAAAAAAGAAGCAAGTGTTGAAGTCCGAAACTTTAGTGACCACTACAAACCGCCGGCCCAACGTGATCGGAGCCTATAGTGATAAGTGTGTGCTTGAAGAAGTGGATTCCTGCTTGAACCTGAGCTGCCGAACCGAGAAGCTGAGCTCCGCTGCGCTGCCTATCTGCGACCGTCGGGAGTTGGAGTCCGGCATACTAAGAGACAAGTAGGTCAATACACTTTACCCATTAACTCAATTCACACAAACTCACTCCCACACTCGGCGTAATGGCCAATGTAGATTTAGGACTCGCGGACTTCTTAAAAGCCGTAAATCCCGAGCTGTACGCGCAATACCTGCGCCAGCGCGCCTCACGCGACATCCCCGCGACCGTTGCGCCGCACTTTCTCCGCTCGGAGCCCTCAGCCCCGGCCGGAATCGCGTCTTCACCGGCTTCACCGGACCCCCCGCTTAGAGCCGAGCCTTCAGCCAGGCCCTCGCCGCGCCCTCAGCACTCCCCGCGCTCCGCCGCGTCCGCGCCCGTGTCACGACCGCAACAAGAATCGCGTTCGCGCTCGCCGTCGCCGCCGTGCCCGGTCCGCCGCTCGCCGCGTCTCGCCCGCCGTCAGCGACAGAGGTCGCAATCGCGTTCGCGTTCGCGCTCGCGTTCTCCCCGCGGTCCCCCGCGATTCTACTCACCGCGAAATATGTCGCGATCACCGGCCTCTTCGATGAGGTCGAACTCAGGAAGGTTCCAGTGTCGCAGGAGGATGGCCTCCGACTCTGAAATGGAAATGGAATGCCGATTCGAGTCGGCATCTGACTCAGATGGTGCCGAGCGATCGGCGATCAACAACGAGGACGGGTTCACAACCGTCGTAGGTAAGAGGCGGAAGAGGAAACCCATCCGCGACTCCCTCCCGCCGCCCCCGAAGGCATCGAAGCGTGTCAACGACCCCCCGCGCCGCCCCGCACCCGCACTCGCCACGCTCAGCCCGCGCCGCGATCGGAAAAGACGCCGCCGCCGGTAATAATACAGAAAAAATCGTCCTGGAACCATCTGTCGACAGCCCTGCGCGACAAGAATATTCCGTATAACAGGGCAACCGCTACCCAATTGGGAATTCGGGTGCAAGTCCCGACGGCCGACGCGCACCGTGCGCTGACGGCCTACTTATTATCATTGAACATCAGCTTCCACACTTACGCGCTCCCCGAGGAGCGGAAACTAAGAGTGGTTATCCGCGGCATCCCTAAGGAGGTGGATACCGAAATCGTAGCTGCTGACCTAAGGGCGCAGAAGTTGCCAATCCAGGCGGTCCACCGCCTTCACCTAGGCCGTGGGCGAGCGTCCCCGTTGGACCTTGTCCTAGTAATTTTAGACCTTACCCCCGAGGGTAAGAAAATTTTTGACGTCCGCACGGTTTGCGGTCTCACCTCCCTCAGAGTGGAGGCTCCTAGGCAACGGGGCCAGATAGGGCAATGCCACCGCTGTCAACTCTACGGCCACTCGGCCTTCAGATGCTACGCACGCCCGAGGTGCGTTAAATGCCTAGGGGACCACGGGACCGCTGAGTGCTCCCGCGTGCCAGGAACCCCGACACCCCCGGCTTGCGTCTTGTGCGGCGAGGCGGGACACACTGCGAACTATCGCGGTTGTCCCAAGGCGCCGCGCAGAGCGCCGAAGCCTGGTCGTCGCTAGGCACTTCCCAGCGCTTCGCACCCGCGAGACAGTGGCAGCGCGCGCGCCCGCCGTAGTCAAAAATAACCCCGCGTGGAGCAAAACGGTAGAAAGAGCGCCAGCCTCTGTAGTCAAAAACAGTCCTCCCGCGAGGGGCAATGCAGTAGGGAGACCGTCAGCCGCGAAACCACCACCACCATTAGTTTCAACTCCGCGCTCGGCCCCGCCTCCAACCCAGCCCCCGATGGCTGGTCTAGGTTTCTCACCGGAGGACCTAGACGAGCTAATGGCCTTCTCGGCCGGGGTCGCACCATTCATAGAGGAGATACCGCTCCTCCTTAACAAATTCGCCGAAGCGAAAAAACTAAAATCCGCGGCCCAATCGCAGTGGGCACTAATGCAGGCGTCGTTAGAGCATCCGGCTCTAATCAAGACCCTGGCCTCCTTCGCGAAATCCAATTAATGACGATAGGGACGTCAGCGCGATCTAAACCCCGCTCGCTTACGTTGGCGTTTTATAACGCCAATTGTATGAGCGATCAAAAAGCAGAGATTGCTAAATTCTTGTCCGATCACGACGTGGACGTCTTTCTAGTACAAGAGACCTTCCTAAAGCCCAGTAGGCGGACCCCTAACATAGCAAATTATAGAACCGTTAGAAACGACAGAGTCGGCCGCCCGGGCGGTGGGACTCTGATCTATTGTAAGCGGAACTTGCAATGTTGCCTGGTCGACCCCCCGCCCGCGCTCACAGACATCGAAGTCTCGGTTTGCCGTTTGGCGATGACCGGTCATCGCCCCGTCACCATAGTATTAGCGTATTTGTCCCCGCAGGGGAAGCTAACAGAGGCGGATCTCGCAGCGCTGTTTGCTCTTGACGAAGCCGTCATTATTGCCGGCGACTTCAATAGTAAACATATACGGTTCGGTTGCGTATCCTCTACCCCAAACGGTACGAGGATGTGCGACCTTTCCGATAAGCTCGACTTCGTCGTGGTGGCTCCCTTGGTGCCGACGCGTTATCCCAATCAGGCCAATCACAGGCCGGACATACTTGACATGGCGCTTCTGAAGAATGTGGCAAGAAGTCGAGAGTTGAAGTCCGAATTTTTGCGATCGCTGCAACCGCCGGCCCAACGTGATTTTCATCGCGGGGAGCTCGTAGTTGAGTGAGAACGAAAATAAGTTTCAGGTTCCACCCGCTACGCAATTTTCATTGCGGCGGGCCCGTGGGACTCGGGTTAGACTAGATTTGCAAGCCCACGCTTTCAGTAGCCGGTTGCTGGATCCCTGCGGTGTTAACGAAAGCAAGCCGGGGTAACCTGTTCAAGCCCGTCCTCCCTCTTCAAGGGTTGGCAGTACAGAAGGGGCCGGGGTCCACGAGGCCTTGGGGGGACTCCTAGTCTCGCCCGGTCTGCTGCTCCCGCGATAGGTGGCCTGCGTTTGGCCCTAGGCACACACCCTACGTGTCTGTTCAAGACCCGGAGGACCCACGTCACGCCGCCCTCACCCGGTAAACTCGCTGCTCCGTAGTGGCCTAGGGTTTAGGAACTCATCCCCTGGCGGGGGACTTACTAAATAAAATACACTAGCTCACAAATAGGTACACACACACAACCCCACACAACTCATCGCCGGGTGCACTCCCACACTCGGCGAAATGGCAAATATGGATTCCGGACTCGCGGACTTCGTAAAGGCCGCCAACCCGGAATTGTTCGCGCAGTACCTGCGCCAGCGCGCCTCACGCGCCATCCCCGCGACCGTCGCGCCGGACTTCCTCCGCTCGGAGCCTTTAGCCCCGGCCGG
This sequence comes from Heortia vitessoides, assembly GCA_020976665.1. Taxonomy (NCBI): domain Eukaryota; kingdom Metazoa; phylum Arthropoda; class Insecta; order Lepidoptera; family Crambidae; genus Heortia; species Heortia vitessoides. The sequence continues at coordinate 6,865,711 of JACJUM010003272.1, read as the reverse complement.
AATCGCGTCGTCACCGGCATCACCGGACCCATCGTCAGCGGGACCCTCACCTTCAGCCAGGCCCTCGCCGCGCCCTCAGCGCTTCCCGCGTCCACCCCGCTCCCTGCGCCCCGCCGCGTCCGTTCGATCGTCCGCGCCCACGTCCCGACCGCAGGTTAAATCGCGTTCGCCGTCGCCGCCGTGCCCGGTCCGCCGCTCGCCGCGTCTCGCCCGCCGACAGCGACAGCAGTCGTAATCGCGTTCGCGCTCGCGCTCTCCCCGCGGCTCCCCGCGATTTTTCTCACCGCGCGTTGTGTCGCGCTCACCGGCCTCTTCGATGAGGTCTGAGTCTGGTAGGTTCCAGGGTCGCAGGAGGATGGCCTCCAACTCCGAGATGGAATGCCGATTCGAGTCGGCATCCGATTCAGATGGTGCCGAGCGATCGGCGATAGAAAATGAGGACGGGTTAACAACCGTCGTAGGCAAGAGGAGGAAGAGGAAGCCTACCCGCGACTCCCCCCCGCCACCTCCGAAGGAATCTAAGCGACACAACTACCCCCCGCGCCGTCCCGCACCCGCACTCGCCTCCGCTCAACCCGCGCCGCGCTCGGAAAAAACCCCGCCGCCGGTCATTATCCAGGACAAATCGTCCTGGAATCATCTGTCAACCGCCCTGAGGGACAAGGCGATCCCCTATAACAAAGCCACCGCTACCCAGCTGGGAATTCGGGTGCAAGTCCCGACGGCCGACGCGCACCGTGCGCTTACGGCCTACCTCTTGTCGCTTAACGTAAGTTTCCATACTTACGCGCTCCCCGAGGAGCGAAAATTAAGAGTTATAATCCGCGGTATCCGAAATAGATACCGATATCATAGCTGCAGACCTTAAGTCGCAGAAACTACCGATTCAGGCGGTCCACCGCCTTCACCTAGGCCGTGGGCGAGCGTCTCCGCTAGACCTCGTCCTCGTCATCCTTGACCTTACCCCCGAGGGTAAGAAATTTTTTGATGTCCGCACGGTCTGCGGCCTAACCTCCCTAAGAGTAGAAGCACCTAGGCAACGGGGCCAGATAGGGCAATACCACCGCTGTCAACTCTACGGCCACTCGGCCTTCAGATGTTACGCACGACCGAGGTGCCTTAAATGCCTAGGGGACCATGGGACCGCTGAGTGCTCCCGCGCGCCAGGACACCCGACACCCCCGGCCTGCGTCTTGTGCGGCGAGGCGGGACACACTGCGAACTATCGCGGTTGTCCCAAGGCGCCGCGCAGAGCGCGGAGGCCTGGTCGTCGGCCGGTTCAGGGCTCGCGGGCCCCCTCCGGCCCCCAGTCCAAAAACTCGCAGCCGTTCGAAACAAATCTCAAAAATGATAGGCACTTCCCCGCGCTTCGCACCCGCGAGACAGTGGCCCCACGAAATAACCCCACGTGGGGCAAAACCGTAGAAAGAGCGCCAGCCTCTTTAGTTAAAAACAGCTCCCTCGCGAGGGGCAATACAGTAGGGAGACCGTCAGCCGCGAAACCACCACCAATAATTTCAACTCCGCGCGCGACCCCGCCTTCGACCCAGCCCCCGATGGCTGGTCTAGGTTTCTCACCGGAGGACCTAGACGAGCTAATGGCCTTCTCGGCCGGGGTAGCACCGTTCATAGAGGAGATACCGCTCCTCCTTAACAAATTCGCCGAAGCGAAAAAACTAAAATCCGTGGCCCAATCGCAGTGGGCACTCATGCAGGCGTCGATGGAGCATCCGGCTCCAATCAAGACCCTGGCCTCCTCCTCCTCATCGTCAGCGCGATCAAAACCCCGCTCGCTTACGTTGGCGTTCTATAACGCCAATTGTATGAGCGATCAAAAAGCAGAGATTGCTAAATTCCTGTCCGATCACGACGCGCACGTTTTTCTAGTTCAAGAGACCTTCCTAAAGGCCAGTAGGCGGACCGCCAACCTCATTTACAAATATATTTGCACCGGTTTATCAGTATATATCCACGAGTAAGAAAATACATGCGCAGTAATTTTATTGGAAATATGAACTCCGACGACAGGCGTTGTCTTGCATGATATTACAAGCGATTAACATATTTCACAATGTATGAAATCAAAGACACCATAAATAAACAACCGAAATATCGGGCTGATTTGACTTTCAAAAAAATATTCTAATCGTTTATGAGAAACATAATGAACATACAACAATATATAGTGGATAATAAAAAGATATAATCAAATTCTGTGACTGTTCCGTTTGCTTACTGCTTAGATGTTTGCCCGGTGTCGGCGCACTGCGACTGCGGGCGGCGGACGTCACGCGAAACAGGGCTCCTAGAGCCATAGCCGTCGCAGAGGCGGGCGAACAAAGCTCTCACCGCCTGCACGACACCACGTCCTGGATGACTCCAGGTTCCTGGAAATATTTACACTCAAGTTTAATTTTGACTTTATATTTTTTAATTGTGCAGCCTCAATGATATTTTTGAAAATATTGTATTTTTACAACTTTTTGTAAACCTACAGTTTCAATAATTATTGAAACACTAGCTCTTATCCGTGGATTCGACCGCGTAAAATTCCTATGGAAACAGTTTTCGTTATGAAAAGTACTGTTATATCATTTCCATGTGAAATTTGACGAAGATCGGGTGAGTAGTCAGTAGATGAAGTGTAAAAAGGTAACAAACTTACTTTTGCGTTTGTAATATTAATTGGGATTGCAATAATAATACTAAAGTTAATTATTAACAAAATTCCATTTCCTTTTTCAGACTAACCTAATGCTGGTCTACTCAGACGTCAATTCTAGCGTCACCGGGAATGAGGGCGAGGTTGATCGTTAGCGAGCGACGTGCACCCGCGTGTCCCGCGACGACGACCGCACGCTTAGCTACGGCAATCATAGAGGGCGTCACTGGACAGTTCGACTCACCAAGCGCCCGACTCCAAGGAAGAAAAGAAGCCACACAGTACCCAGCACCCACCAAGCAGCCAATTCCACCCCTTTTATTGAAAAGGCGGTGAAATTGCACCCGGATAAGGTTAGTAGTTTTACCACTGATCGGACCGGCGCCGAGTCCGACGGTGAATGCAGGGATCGATTTTTAAGCATTCTTATTGTTTCTTGGGCGGCTTGAGAGCGAAAAGCGAAGAGGGAAGAAAAGAGCTCAAGATCAAGCAAGAGAGAAGAGAAGACATCAATTCAAATTTGCGTTAGGAGTGCGGGGCGAGCCGCCACATACGTAATCTCGAACATTCCATAGCTGTTTTCATACAGGTACCCTTGGATAAAACCAGTTATGGACAACGAAGAAAGGACCAAGTCGTAGTTAACGACGCGCAGCCAGCAGCCAGCAGGAGGCGACTGCGGCGCTCCGCGCCTCTGTCGCAGTATTTACACGCCGCCGATCAATATGGGCGGGTCATCGGGTTGTAGTACAGGATCCGTGGCCTATTTTTTCACTTGATTACCATCAAGCTAATTTTCCGTGAGTAGCTTCATTTTGATAAGACGCCCAACAATTTCCTGTGCGAACATTTTTGATTGTGGTAGCTAACAGAGGTAGCAATGATAAAATATGTCGATTTGATGATTCTTCAATATTTATTACTAACTAAATTGTTTTTATTAAATCTTATGATAATTATCTAAATTATTTGAAAAAATATTTGTCCTACAAAATCTATGGTTTCATCAAAGAGTCCTCCCCCTCCAACATGTATTGATAACGAGATCACCAAAAATGATTACTAACCAGCTGATTTTTTTTTACTTAGTTAATATTTATTAGGTTTGTTAATATATAGTTAATATATAGTTAGTTAATATATATAGGTAGGTATTCCTTGTAGGTTTCTTTCTTCGTTTGTGGTTTTATTTTATTTCTTCCTGGTATCTTCGTGTATTGATGCAAATTGTATTGTGAGATACAATACAATTTGCATTGTTTACGTTTCATGTGGCTTCTTTACGTTGGCTACATAGGCGTTTTTTTGGCGTATGGTTTGAACGCGCTATGCAGGTTTCTGGAGATGGTTTCGTTTGTTATTAATCGATGCCCTTCAGGGAGTTGCGGTCTCGGGCTTGTGCCCAGATCTTGTTCGACCTCACCGTCCGCGAATTCTTGCTGGTAGGCCTTTGTGTCCGGTGGTCTGGCGTGCAGCGGCGCTATATTGCGCAGGTGCGGGTTCGCCAGGGAGGCGTTGTCGGCGCGCGCGAACATCGCGCTCGACAATCTGCGAAAGAATTCTTCGACGTATTCCGTTTTCAGGTCCCGGTGTATCGTCGAGTTTTGTACCATGCGTGGTGCCCCGACGATTGTGCGTAGAACGAGGGACTGCTGGGATTGAAGGCGGCCTTTGTTGGTCCGGCTGGTTAGTGCGTAACATGCTGGGGCTGCATATGTGATGTGAGGTCGAACGTATGTTTTTTAAACTCCCAGCTTCGTTCTGAGCGGGAGTTTGGAGGCGAATACCGGGCGGAGTAGATGCGCGACCGACCTGGTCTTTTTGATCACGTGTTCGGTGTGGTGCTTCATGCACAGGTGGCTGTCTATTGTGATCCCTAGGAATTTGACCTTGTGGGACCACGTGACTTCTTGCCCCATTAGCATTAGTGGTTTCGGGAGAAGGGAGTGGCGGCCAATGACGCAGCCTGTGTCTTGGTTACGCTCACCTGCAGTCTCCATCAGCTTAGCCACTCGGGCAGTAGGCCGAGGGTGTTCTGTAATTTCTTAGCTGTGTGTTTTAGGTTGACCGAGGATGCGTAGTAGGCGGCGTCAATTGCGTATAGTGCCAGATGTGTGCCTTCTCCTACCAGAATATCGTCCGTGTACAAGTTGTATAGCGCGGGCGAGATGCAGCTGCCCTAAGGTACACCGGCCTCAGCGGCTCGTTCTGTTGATAGAACGTTTTCCACTTTCACTCGAAAATGTATCTTATCGAGGAAGGAAGCTACCACTCTTGCGATTCAACGGGGTGTTTGTGACATCGATAATTTATACAGCAAACCCTGGTGCCACACCTTATCAAACGCTTTGTCCATGTCGAGGAGTACTGTGGTGGCCGTCGTCATATGGTGCAGTACTCTCGTCATTTGTAGCGAGGTGGAGTGCTCTGTCCGAAATCCGTACTGATCCTCCCTCGGTTCTTATATGCGGTTCCAGGTGTAGAAGTAGCAACTTCTCATACACCTTGGATACCGTAGGTAGCAGTGTGATAGGACGGTAACTTTCGGGCTTGAGTATGTTCTTCCCGGGCTTGGGCAGCATGATTACTCCTCCCATTTTCCATTTTTGTGGGAAGTGGCCTGTGCGGTTGATGCCGTTGAAAAGGCGAGTCAGAGCTGTGATGCTTTTTAGTGGTAGGTGTCGCAGCATGTTGCCGGTGATGTTGTCAAGGCCAGACGCCTTCCTGGGTTTCAGTTGTTTTATGGTCCTGCTGACCTGCCCGGGCGTGAAGACGACTGGGTCTTCATCTGCCGCTATGGGAACGGCGAGATACTCTCGAAGATACCGGGTAACCGTCTCAACGTGTTCTATGTTGTCACATGGGTGTGGGCAGCCAAATGAAGCACACACCAAACCTCATCCCCGCGATCTACGGAATCACCGAGCTTCTGTGTATGCCCGGGGTTAGGATCGAGGCCTGGCGAGGAAAGAAAGGACCTGCCCAATGCCACAGGTGCCAACAATTTAGGCACTCCTCACATGGCTGCCACAGAAAACAAGCGTGTGTGAGATCGTAAGGAATGTTAAGAAAAAGCGGGTGGAAGCGAAAAATGCTTTTCACCGCAACCAGTGGCGTAACTATAGGGTGGCAAGTCGGCAAAATGCCACGGGCCCCCAACCCGAAGGGGCCCCCGGTCAGAGGAAATCTCAATTCCCAACATTTATTATTACACATACACATTACTTAAGTAAAAAAAAAGTTTTGTCTTTAATTTATTTGTTACCTTCTTAGTTGTATACACAACTAAAAAAAATATACCTAGGTATTAAACTTTCAATGCATTAGTGAAAAAAAAATTTAACCCAGTTTTAGAAATAATGGTCAAAATCCAATAAATAATAAATAAATAAAGAGAAGATTTTTATGTGAATTTATTTAACCATTATTAATAATGGTTAAATAAATTCACATAAAAACACATCTTCTCTTATTGCCATTAAAAATTCACAGCTAAAATTTAGCGCAATTTTGAAATGAGTTTGGTGTATTTTTTTCTTTCTCAAACGGCAACACTGCTTAAAATTTATGTTGGTAATACTTGTTGATGCTTGGGGAATCCCCGATTCGAGTTTGTATATATGAAAAACTCCACTATTGTATTACGCAAGAACTCACCAAGCAATTAGCAGTTTATTGTTGTAAGAATTGGTTGTTTGTTGCAAGTGAGGATATATTTAATTTGGTTTATTGTGAAAATAAGTTGACAATGTCTACTCGGTAAGAATTTTATTCTAATATTTGAAATAATGTATACTATTACAATTATTTTAATTTTTAATCTACCCATAAAATTAATCATTTACATCGTCGGTAGGTATCGGTAGTAAAGTTTGAAATCACAAGTTACGAAATTATTATTTAAAGTAATGATTCTCATCGCGCATTTCAAAATCAATTCACTATTTTGACATTCGTAACCACCAAAACTATTTCGGTACCTATGTTCATCGTTCTTTCAAAACTTACAAAATTTGACACTTGAATTGAACTTTGAACAATCGGTGGACTTTCGTTATAAACATTTTTACGGTCGCTTTTTTGGCATTTGTTAGCAATTAAGTAGATTTTTCAATAAATAAAAACTATACTACAAACTTTTTGCGGTTTTGTTCTAGAAAGTATCAGAGTGGAAGCGAAAAACGAAAGCGAAAGAAGGAGTCTGAAGAACAAAATAAAAAATTACCTAAAATAAGTCAGTACTTTAATAATCAAGATAGTATACAAGAAGAATCAAATGAACAGCGCGACGGAATGGCAGAAAATGATGACATAAGTGGCAATATCGCAGGGCCCGATAACACTGAATATTTAGATTCAGAGCAACCACAACCAGGTACGAGCAAATCTTTAAATGAATCATGTTTGGACATAGAAAAATTAAAATCTTTACCGCATGTTACTGATAAAGGTAACTTTAAAGAACTCAATGATCAAGTAAAACGGTTTGTGATCGAAAACGGACACTGTAAACCAAAAGGCCCCTTTTTAAGGGATAGTAACAATAGATCTTTCTTAGATAAATATTATTACACTGTTTCTAAATCTGGCGTAAAGTTAGAACGTACATGGCTGTCCTATTCTCTATTGCTTCAAAAAGCATATTGTGAACCATGTTGGTTATTTGCAAATAGGGCATCTAAAAATATACAAAATATTTGGATGGAAGGCTATGATGATTGGAAACATATTGTGGAAGCCATAGAAAGACATGAGACATCGAAAGAACATTTGCATTCATGTTTTGTACATCGACAGTGGCAGTTACATGGAACACTAGATGAAGAGCAAGAGTCCATTATCAAGAGAGAAAAATTTTTTTGGCGCCAGGTATGCACTGGTATTAATATGCAAAGGTATGTACTGCTTTACCGGTACACCATGGCAAATTAGACTTTAAATCGAAGAGGAGGAAATGAAAGATCATCTTGCCTTATTCAATAGGTGAAAGAAAATAGAACAAGTCTTTCTGATGTACAAGCTGTAAAGCTGTGGTCTGATAACTACAAAATAGTGTAGAAGAAAAAAACAGAAATTTATAAGATTATTTCGATACTGGCCGTGAGGTACCGACAGAGTAGAATAGTACCTCCCCCAGTACCAGGTGTCGTAAGAGGCGATTAAGGTACCAAACCGACATATGGCGGTAGATCTATCTATATCCCCGTAGCGAAAGCTGCACTCTGCGATTACCAACACGCTTGCCCAGCGCGGCAATTATGGGTAAAATTCCCTCTTTCTTGGGGAGGCCTATGTACAGCAGTGGACCTCCAATGGCTGATATGATGATAATAATAAATTTATTCAACAACAAAAGGAAACTTGAACTGAAATACATTTTGATACTTAGGTACCTAAACTAGGTCTAGCCTGTTCTTATAGGCTACCTATGCTCTGTAGTTGATGATGATTTTGTTACATTTGGCTGATTCACTAATTTCTTCAGCTTTAAGTCCTCAATCACAAATTCAAGCTAAAAGGACACACACTCATGGGAGTGGATCGCTTACACTCTAAGATCGAAACGAAGGAAGGAAAAACTTTGAAGACAATAAAAATTGCTACTACAGGAGATTAAGTTTTAGACATGCAATACCAACACTTTAAAGATATAAGAACGATGTATAGACAGGATGAACCATTTATCGC
>JACJUM010003272.1:6840518-6857261 GCA_020976665.1 Heortia vitessoides | reverse complement strand
CTAGCATAGAGAAGTTGACTGTTATGCCAATTCCTTTAGAAAGGTTTTAATATTACTTTGGTAGACAAACAATAATTTTAACTGAGATGATTGTAACTTAAATGTTAAAGTTAAACTTTAATAAAAATAATTATTAAGAACTCCATAGAGCTTGATAGAACTTTCAAGATCTTAATTATATTTACATTTTAAGAGAGCTAAAAGAAAGTGACCGGTGCAGTAAAATATATTTAATTTTTTTTTATGTAATCTGTTTGTGCTGCCCCTTATAGTATTCTAGTCACTATATATCATAACTATTGTACCCCCTTTAGGGTTCTCATTAATCATTAAAATCTTTGCCGTTCCATCTCACCCCATTATAGGGTTAATTTATAGGATGAATATATTGCTAATTTTAGTCAATAGTTAACATAAAACATCCAGAGTACACAAGAGTGAAGAGTGACGTGGGACAAGTTGCAAACAGAAAACACTTACCAGTAACATGAAGAAGGACAGGGTGAGACTATGTACTTCTCAGAGCCTCGTGCTTCCAAACTTCCCACGCGACATAGCAGCGGCAGGCGTTCATGGTGGTTGCACCGCCTGGATAACACCACATCACAATCTGACATTGAACCAATGATTCGGAAACCATGCTAGACGTTTCTCCAAAGAGACGTTATTTCGGTGGGGCGTCCAATAATTATTTCCCACTGCTGGTTCAAGAGATGATCAATACCGCATACAAAGGTCTGTCACGATTCATAATAACTACTCGACTGGTATCCAAAATGATTTCACTAATAGAAAAACCACATTATCAGAGTATCACAAGCTAGTTTAATCCCCGGAGTATTTTCACGGAAACGGGAATTACCTACTCAGGTGAAAGCGCGGAGCTCTATAGCAGTATTAACACAAACAATATAAAAACAAACCAGAGTGCAGGCGCAAGACGAAGATGATACAGGCAACTAACGCCGAGCGAACAATATGGCGGCGCATGCAGCGATGTCTCTAAGTAACTCGCAAACAGCTCGATTTATTATATATATTCTGGAATATATAGCGAAGGAGATAAGCAACGTGCATGAGGTCCATTAAGCGCGTGCAATGAGTACACCGTAACAAGTATAATCAAGTAACACGTATCCCACAATGCGGTAGACAGATTTCATCAGTTAATTAAGCACACATGCTGACTCGTGGGGCATCATCGCGAAAACGGAGCGAACCCTTACCCCAGTGTTGCCAACGAGTTAGCTAGCTCCCCACCAGAATCAACTCCTAAAATAATTGATATAAAATGCACCGACATTGATAATAATCGCTTAATTTTCCACTAACTTGGACTACGTAGGAATAATTATAAACACTACAGTTGCTAAAGCTTCAAACTTTCTTCTCCACCAATGTTTCTATATCACCCGATGGTTGACTGGGGGAGAATGCTATGCGGGATTCAGTGTGGTAATTGTTCTTTCTTTTCTATTGTACAATAAAGTTTAAATAAATAAATAATAACTTTATGTTTAGACATTACGAAAGAAAACACTGTGTGTGTTAGAAAAAGATACATTGATTATTTCAATAAAATACCTAAATATTGCACATTTATTAAATATTTACCAAAATTACAAGTTATAATTAATCGTTTTGGTTTGTGCCGTTGGACAGACAGGTATGATTCATTAATGCCTTTTTTCTTAACATAATTTGCTGTGATATCGTACCTAATTGTTGCAGTATTTTCCAAACAATCTCAAGCTTCAAAGCACTTAATATGCCAGTTAGAAGATAAAGCCCATTTCTGTTCTTCTTGTTTATGATTATATTTATACTGCTAAACCATCTTTCTACATCAGCGTTGGAGTACAGTAGAAGTAGGTTCACGAAATTTTCAAACGCCTAGTGCATTTGTAAAATGCAAGATTTCGTACCAAAATATATAAATTTAAGAGTTTTCTGTCGCCTGCCATTTTATTTAGATGTATTTGTTTTGATCCATTGCTCGTTCACTAATAAGACTTAAAAATAGTTCACTTAAAATAAAATAAACTTTAAATAATTTTATATTATAAAACATTATATTATGTCATTGTGTAATTGCATTAAATTTAATTGAATTTAACTATATTCAACATAAGGACAAAGTTTGTCTGCATTGATATTATATTTTTACTGCCATATAGCAATGCCGTTGCCGTGTCCCGATTTGATGAGAGAGGCAGTGGAATTAGGTATGTACTGAGTAAGTATGACATAGTATCTTTAGATCTTAAGGTGTTGCGTGTCGCCAACGCTAGTGATATCCTTGTGATAACACGAGCGTTTATAGGCTGCGGTCATTTTCTTCCAAGTTTCAACCAAGCGGACCGTATGCTAGTTTGCAAAATTCATAATTGAAAAAAATTCAAACATCCGGGAGGCTATTTTTTATATCGCCAATTAAACACACTACCAATTGCATGCAACGAATCCTCATCGTTTCGGCTTATTCCCTTGAAAATCCTTTTTCACGCATTTCTAGCATTTGTTTTAGAATCGATTTATGTGTAGGTAATTTTGCTGACGAGCTTTTTTATCAGATTGGTTAGCTCGTCATATGTGGTATGTATCTTTTGACTAGAACATTTTATTGACTCTGTTTATTGTATGTAAAATGATATAAAAAAATATATTTCAAAATCTAAGTCAACTTCTGGTCGTAGTTCCAATAATTTTACTTTGTTCTAATAAATTCTTGAATTCCACTAGAGGCAATATACTGGACGGTAAAACCGAACCACCCCATATTTAGTGGAAAATCCAATGACTTGGTAACACTGGTCGACCTACCGACGCTGACGGAAATGCGGAGCGCGGGGTTTTATGCCGCTTATTTTTTATGATTGCCATCTGCCGGTTAATAGCAAAAGTGTTCGATTTGATTAGTATAAAGTAGTTCGTATACATCTGACGCTAGATGTCATTAAAAGTCAAATATATTTACATATCTTTTTAAAATTATTTTCGTTTTCTAAGTTATTTTTCAAAATGTTATTGTTATTTATTAAATGATTTCAATGTTACTGCAGCAGAAACGAGGTACAAAATGATAAAATTCACAGACACATGTACAGAAGCTCGATTAAAATTAATTTGTGAGTGGATGTGTCATACTGAATAAAAAGAGGTAGATTTTCGAAGTAGGTTGTTGAATAAATACATCTATAAAGTATTTGTAGGCATTTCTGTAAACATTTTGTATCGAACTGGCTATGTAAATGCTTTTGTAATTTTAAGTTTCTCCGCCACTAGTGGCGCTGTTGTCATTACTTGTAAACTCTAATGTCAAAATACGATGCAATTATAATTCTTTTTTTCAACCAGAATTCTAACTTGTTTTATCGAATTACTCCAAGTTAAAAGCGAGAATACAATCGATGAAAAATTAACCTAAAATGGAGGTTACGAACGCAATGAAAATTGAGAAGATTGATGAAAAAAATTTCAAACAATGGAAATTCCTAGTGAAGTGCGCATTAAGAGCAAAAGGATTGAACATAGAAAAAGCAAGACCCGTGGAAACCAGTTCGCAAGAGCAGTTCATCCTTACCTCATCCATGGATTTGAACCCAATATCTCTTATAGAAAACTGCGAGACTGCTAAATAAGTCATGATAAAATTAGAAGCTATCTATAAACAAAAATCGGAATTTAACAAAATGTTAATTCATGAAAGTTTTTATCAATATTCATACAGCGCCAGTGATACGATGGCACAGCATATACGGGAAACTGGCCAGAAAATCAGTGACACAGCAGTAATGACTAAGATTCTGAGTACATTACCATCAACATTCCGTTCACTTAGACAAGCATGCTTGTCACTAGATGAAGAAAGTCAAATTATTCAAAACTTCTCCTTTAGTAGATGAAGAAGCCAGCCTTAGCAATAACACTAGTAATAGTGAGACAGCACTAGTAACATCAAAAGGTAACTTTAAATCAAGTAGTAAACAGAACACTTCAAATGACCAGAGACCAACAAGTCTCAGATCTATATGCTACAGTTGCAATAAAAGAGGCCACTTCACTAAGAATTGCCGAATGTCAAAGAAAAAGTATGATAAGAAACCTAACAATATGTTAGCATTCAGCGCTGAACCTGATGAAGAAGCATGGATTCTTGGTAGTGGAACCTCAATGCACATGACCTTCAAGCGGGACTACTTCTGTGAGCTTAATGAGTCTTAGCACAATAATTCTATTAAATTGGGTAACAAACAGAGTATCAATATATGTGGTGAAGGAACTGTACTGATAGACAATAAGGTTAATGGTACATGGGAGAGATGTAAACTTGAAAATGTTTTATAACTTTTGAGATTTGCAAATTTGCAAAGATTTGCAAAGAAATCTGTTTTTGGAAGGTGGTAATACTAGGAGAGTATATATGATAGTGAAGAATTATGAAAAAGCAATGATTTTGAAAAATTATGTTATTGTCATGAGTGGACATCTAACAGAGAATAACTTGTATAAATTAGATGTCAAAACAATCAAACAAGAAGATTGTAATATTGTACAAAAATATATAAAAGTTTGGCATGAAAGATAAGGACATTTAAATGTTAAGGAGCTTCAAAATATGAGTAAGAATGTTGTCATTCCTGTTGCATTGAATGGAAATCAGGAATTTGTTTGTGAAGGGTGCTCATATGAAAAACAAGCAAGACAATCCTTTTTGAAATCTACCCGAGCTCCATCACAGCCTGGCAAAATTGCATACAGCGATGTGGTCCTATAGAAGAGCCTTCTGTGTTGGATATGAGATATTTTGTTTTATTTAAAGATGGATTTATTCAAAAGAAAAGCGAAGAAAACTTGACAAAATGTAAAGATGTTGGTAGTGGATATGACCATGATAATTATAGGATGTATGCTGAAAATACCAAGATGATTATAATATCCAGGCATGTAAAGTTATCGATCGACAAGACAATTTACCTGTAGAAAGTAGTTCAGATGATAGTTTGAAGAGTAGAAGAACTAGATGAAACTTATGTCCCTCCTAGATGTTTGGATCAGGAAGAACAGAGGAATGTCACATTGGGTCCTCGACGAAATAATAACCTGGAATTAAATTTCATAGAATTTGAAATACCTAATACTTATGAAGAAGCGATAAATAGTCCAAATTCCCATCAGAATTTTCCTCACATAAAGAGAATCAAACTTGGATACTGACTGATCGAACAGAGAAGAAACCTTTTCTCCTACTAGCAGGCATGTTTCCATCAGGGTATTGCTTAGTATTGCTGCGAAAGATGAACTGCAGATCAAGCTATTTGATGTGAAGACAGCCTTCCTTTAAGATGAGCTCTCCGAAGAAATATACATGGAGGTGCCAGAGGGGTTGGAAGCATAGTCTTCAAAAGTATGTAAATTAATTAAATTGATATGCAGTCTCAAACAGTCATTCAGATGTTGGAATAATAAATTTTGCTCTTTTCTTCACATTTGTGGTTTCAAACAATGTCCATCTGACAATTGTGTATTTGTAGGATATGTATTTTAAAGATATTAAAGTAATATTTATTCTTTACGTTGATGATGGTTAGTTACTGGCAAAATGTTATTATTTGAAATATTAAATATTCTTAAACAAAAGTTTGAGTTTAAGGTTTTAAATGATAATTCATTTATTGGTATGGAAATCAATATACAGAAAAACATAAGCATAAGTGTGAGCTTTGTTCTTTGACGTTGTTAGTAATCCAGTATATATAATATGTCAATAACCCAGGTTCTTCACATGTTGCAGCTGTAAAAAGAATCTTGCGTTGTTTAATTAATTCGGAAGATGTTGGAATTGTATATCAGGGTAATGTTAAATTAGTTGGCTACTCTGACGCTGACTTTGCTGATGATTTGGATACTAGAAAATCGAATACAGGATATATATTTTTACTGAATGGAGTTCCTGTCACTTGGTCTAGCTGTAAACTAATACTGTGGCATTGTCCACAACTGAGTCAGAGTATATGGCTGCTAGTGAAGCTGCTAAAGAAATATAGCTTAGGCAATTTCTTTGTGATATTGGGGAGCTACAAGGCATAATAACTTTAAATGTTGATAACCAGAGTGCAATTAAATTAATAAAAAAAACCCTAGTTTTTATAGAAGAAGCAAGCACATAGATATAAGATATAATTCAATAGAGAGAATGTTATCAAGAAAATTATTGATATTTAATATGTAGAGTTCAAATCAATTAGCTGATATCCTAACTAAAGCTTTGCCTGCAAGTAAATTTAATTCAAACAGAGATAATATTTTGTGAAATGTATGAGTTAGTTGATTCAGTGTTTAAATGGAAAGAGGTAAAATTTTTTTTAATAAGTACTAAGTAACGTAAGCTGTCTGCCTTATAAAATTAAGTGGCAGTGTTGAATAAATCAATTGATAAAGTATTTGTAGGTATCTCTGCAAACGTTTTGTATCGAACTGCCTATGTAAATGCTTTTGTAAGTTTAAGTTTTTCCGCCACTAGTGGCGCTGTTGTCTTTACCTGTGAATACAACATAAATATATATATATATTTAAATAGAATTCTAACTTGTTTTATTGATTTACGGTCTAACCTGAACATAGTTCATCTACATCACGGAGGGGAGAGTGGTTACAGTGAATCATTTTTTTAAAGTTTCGTAATTTATTATTGTGTCATACAATAATAAATCTCCGAAGTTAAATCACAACATGAGCATATAACCTGCAAAGAAAAAGGCATTTATTAGCGAGTATTACCTAAACATACAAGGTATAACCCCTTTTAAAAAAAATGGGAAATGATCCACTGTGACCTTTGAATCGACTGGGGTACACTGGATCTATACAAAAAAATACAGTAAAAGACAACAATACCTATGTTGTTACTCATTTATTTGTACGAATAGACAGTCTTTTATTATATTATCGCAACAATCTTACAACATTTTAACAAAAATCACAATGAAATGAATATTATAAATAACGTCGACGTCGACGTCGCCCCGTTTAAGCTGCAACCTTCAGGAGTTCGCAAAGATAACCGATTATCTCTTTTTCTGAGATTATATAGGTATTGAACATCTGCGAGCTTAGCCTCATGCCATTTATCTGGTACTTTTATATTGTTTAACACTAATCATAAATTAGGCTTCGGACATCTGTGATGGTAAGTCCATAGAACATTTGGCCGCATTTAACTATGTAATCCACTATATTCTCCTCCTGCGCATCGGTAAATATCTTATGAACTGCGTAATTAGGTGTGAGTCGGATTGGTTTTTCAATAGCAGGATTATTTTTCAATTTCGTTTTATAATACCAGTTGATTTAGCAACACTTCTTATTTTTTGTCCATTCGATATGAGTTGTAGAGCGTTTCTCATCTGTTCCCGGGTATGAAGCCCGAATTTAAGGAAGCATTTTTACCAACCAAAAAAGGATTAAACAGGTTTAGTTTCGCGGGTGAGCGAATTACTTGATTTGGGTCACAGTGGATCAGCAGTCCACTGTGATCCAAATCAAAGCGATTCACTGTGACCCATTGGCCATGGAAAATAAATATACAACCTAAATAATGTACCTACTCATCTTTAAGAAAAACCAGCATAGTTTACTACAAATTTAGGAATTAACAAGCATAAAACAAAATACAAACACTTAGAATTATTAATAACCGGTCCGATTTGATTAATACTTTTTTTTTGTTGGATAGTCCATTTATAGAGGAAGGCTTCAGGCTATATAACATTACAACAGCTGAGACCAATAGGAGCGAAGCGTCCGTGAGAAATGTTGCAAAAACGGGGAAAATTATTCACATTTGAGGTCTTTCGTCGCATGCGCTGCATAAACGGTTTAAGTTATTCAAAAACTATGTATGACAGAATTATTCCTTTTTAATAATAAAAAAAGTCCGCGACAGTATACGGACGGTTGAATACAGTGTGCTTTATTTTAAACAAAAGTAAAAATATAATTTATGTGGAAGTACTTTGACCCATTATTTTAAAAACATTATTTTTTTTACATATTATTAAAAAATCTTATTCACGATTATACAATAACATAAACCAACGTGAGCAATCAAAAAATAATCTCGATAGAGTTTCCGACAACCACGCGAACGAAGTCGCGGTTTAACATATTTAAAGTTATAACTTTTATTATTTACTAGCTGTGCCCGCGACTTCGTCCGCGTGGAATAGATTTTTTGGGTACTATACCTCTTTACCTTAACTTATATAAACTTTTTTTTTGTTTTTCGGACGAACCTGTTGCTGGACTACTCAGACGTCAATTCCAGCGCCACCCAAAAAAGAGGGCGGGGCCTCTCATAAATGAGAGGTCCGATGCCTAATGAATGAAGAATGTTTTGTATGTACCCAACCTGACGACCAATTTACTATCAGTGAGTAGAATAATTGCCTACGGCAATAGAGTCGTATTTCACCAAAATGGATGTTCAATATATAACTTACAGAAAGAATGTATTTGTAGCAACATTGGAAAATGGTGTTATATGTGAAAACTGAGGTAACATTTGCTGAGTCAAGGAATGTAAGTATCAAGCTCAACATGGCACAGGCGACTTGCACATATAAATGCCACTGATATGCAGACATTGAAGAATGGAGCAGTTGAAGGTGTTAGCTACAGTGACAAGTATGACACCAGCAAGAATAGTTGCACAGTTTGCTGTGAAAGGAAACAAACAAGACTTCCATTTCTCATAGTGCAACCAAGACAATTGGAGTCCTGGATTTGGTTCATACAGACTTATGTGGACCAATGGAGATTCGGTCACCGATGACTGTAGCAGGATGTGCACTGTTTATTTTCTACGAGAGAAGAATGAAACCTTCAAATATTTCAAACAATATAGGTAGTTTTTGGAGACTCAACAGTCAAAACGGATTAAAATCCTAAGGTCTGATAATAGAGGTGAATTCTGTTCAATAGAAATGGAGAACTACTTAAGACAGTGTGGCAAAGTACATCAAAAATCAAATAGTTACATACTGGAGCAGAATGGATTATGTGAACGATATAACAGATCCATAGTTGAAAAAGCTCGCTGTCTCCTATTTGATGCTCAATTTCAGAAGGGCCTGTGGGCAGAGGCCGTATATACGACAGTGTACATGCTAAATCGTGCACCAGCTGCAGGTATCGGTAACAAGACAACTACTTATGAAATATGGCAATATATTTGGCAGTCCAGACATGATACATGTCCCTAAAGAAAGACGCAAGAAATAGGACAAGAAAGCGAAGAAAATGTTCCTAGTTGGGTTTTCTGAGAATATCAAGGGGTATCGTTTATATGATCCAGTAGCACGAGATGTTATTACAGCCAGAGATGTCGTGGTCATGGAGAACATAGATGACAGCTCCGCGACAACTATCACCATTGACGAGAGCAGACCACCTGAAGAAGTAGAAGAGGAACACGACTCTGTAAGTGAGGAGCAGTGACAACCCAATGGATGAGACATTTATTCCGAATGATTCTTGAATGACACTGATGATAGTTACTGTGATACTTTATCACCAGAGGACCTGGATCTTCTCCCCACATAATGTGATACTAATTTGCCTGAAAAACGTGTAAGACGCAAACCAGACTATTATAATGCCTCGATCGGGTTGTCGACGCGCAGCCGCTAGGCTGCGCGGAGGCGACCACAGCGCTTAGCGCCCTTGTCGCGGTATCCAACGCCAGCAATAAATATCGGTGGGTCATAGGGTTGCGGTGAAAAGCATTTTTCGCTTCCACCCGCTATTTCTTAACAATTCTTACGATTGTTTATTTTGGATTTGGTAGGTGTCTTGCGTTTTTGCGGCGAGAAATATTTCGCTTCCACCCGCTTTTTTCTTAATATTTCTTGCGAGTGTTTGCTTGGGTGCATAGTTTATTTAATGTTGATTTTTACGGATGCTTTATTTTGGGTTAGGTGGGTGTCTTGAGGTTTTTCGGCGAGAAACATTTCGCTTTCACCCGCTTTTTGCTTAACATTTCTGGCGAAAGTTTGTTTAGGTTTCTTGAAATATGAGATGCGTAATACATTTTTTTTTATTGATGTATTGTTTTGATTATTGTTTTACATCGGCTTCTTTGGCGCGTTTGTTGCGCCGTTTGTTTGTAGCAGCTGCACTACACCGTCGAGGATGATAGGTACGGCGTTTTCACCGGCCCTAATGACCCCGAGTACATCCTGTAGGACGCAGATGGCTCGCTCAGTGTCCAGGAGCCGGCTCTGAGTTGAGCGCGGCGTTGGCTTCGGTTTCAGTTTTTGTTGCGGTTTATGTTGCGGCGCTGGGGCGGCAACTGCCTCTTGGTGTTCTTGATTCGCGGGGGCACCCTTCTTGCCTTTGCGCTTTCGACGTGGAATCCTCACCCCGTCGTTGGACTCGGCCATGAGATGTGGCGTTGCTGGTTGTGCTGGTACGCTGTTGGTGCGTACCAGAGGCCGCCCGGCCAACGCTGTTGTGCCGGCCCTTTTTATCTTGGCTTCCTGCTGGAAGACCGGGCAGCTCACTGAATTTGCTGGATGCGGTCCCCCACAGTTCGCACATGTAGGGGGTTCTTCACGAGGGCGGGGGCAATCAGTGGCGGCGTGTGCTTCCCCGCATCTCACACACGCTTGTTTTCTGTGGCAGCCATGAGATGAGTGCCTAAATTGTTGGCACCTGTGGCATTGGGCAGGGCCTTTCTTACCTCGCCAAGCCTCGATCCTTACCCCGGGCATGCATAGGAGCTCGGTGATATTATAGATCGCGGGGAAAAGGAGTCAAATGTTCTACAGCCGTGATGTTGACGCAATCATTGAGACCACTGATAGGCGGGGAGAGATCTTAAGTGAAGGGTTTTATCGAGAGTGCCATACCTGTTCGACAGCAGGCAGGCTGGCTCTGATTAAGTGCGTGACTGGCGCAAGAGGCTGGTAGACCTGATTGCCGGACTGATTGTTTATCGAACGACGGCGAGCGTCAGAACGTCACAACTGCAACAACTTTCCTAGGCTGAGCAATGTTGCTTCCGCAGAGGCGGGGCAGACAGAACAGCTTTGCCCCATACTGCTCCACAGTGTAGAAACGGACTCTATTATAATGTTGCAAGCGTGTGTGTGGAAATAGCGGGTGAAGAGCTTACTACTAGTGATGTGTTAAATAGTTCGGAAAATGAACAATGGCAGTGTGCAATAAGGAAAGAGTTAAAAGTACTTTTTAGTGAAAATGACGTGACGTGAAAACGACGGAGCTAGTGGATAGGCCAGAAGACTGACATTGATTTTTGACTTCACTTCACAGACATTGACTTCGTCATGACGATCACCAAATCACAGGGCCATTCTTTTACTATTTGTGGCCTCAATCTAGAAAATGTATGTTTTTCTCATGGTCAAATGCACGTGGCATGTTAGTTCAGCTAAAAGGTAACACGACATTCATTAACTGTTAGGCGGTACGAAGTTCGCCGGCTCAGCTAGTTAAAGTACAAATCGAAAAATTTACTGAAAAAATGGGCACACTGGTGGGTTGTTCTATTGTTGTTATTGTGGGCTGACTGCACATATAAATTTATATTAAATATTTATAATTTGAACCAACTACCCCACTACGTAGTAAAGAAATATAAATTCCCACAACATCTCATACATTGACCTGACTCCGTGGTAAGTCGCTAAGTAAAGCACTTGTGTTACGGACGCCAGACAACAGAGGAATCAAAAATATACTACTTTAATAAATAACATTTTTATTTAGAAATACATTTATTTAACAACTACACAAATAACAAACATAAATATCATCATATAAATTTTTGCTCTGGGTGGGAATCGAACCCGCTCTCTGACTGCACGCGTTCGCCGGCAAACGCGGTGTACTGCTCTTATATATATTATAAGAATGCAAACTATTGTTTATTTAATGTAGCTAAATCAATTGGCTTGCTGTGGACGCAAAATTTTGATTCTTGTCGTTGTAGTGATCTTATCTTGTGGGCCAAAGGTCGTAGGTTCGATCCCCACCCATCCAGAGCAAATATTCATATGAGACTTATATTTGCTCGATGTTATTTATTTGTATTTATATTTATAATTCCTCTATTCTCTAATATCCGTAACATAAGTTCGACAAGTCAGGTCGAAGTATGATATACCCGTGATTTTAATTTATTTAATCTTTCCTAATTATCCGTGAGGTACCGGCGGAGTAGAATAGTACCTCCCCCAATACCAGATGTCGTAAAAGGCGACTAAGGTACCAGAACCGATAGATGGCGGTATATCCATGCAAAAAAGTCAGCTCTAATGTACGGGGCGTGGATGGGCAGCTGCTTCCCCGTCGCGAAAGCTGCGCTCTGCCTGATTCCGTGATAACTCGCTTAAAGCTCTTGATATTAGACAACAGAGGAATCACAAATATACTACTTAAACACATATATTTAACACCCAGACACAGAACAAATATAAATATCATATAAGTATTTGTCCTGGGTGGATATCGAGCCACGACCTTTGGCGCACAAGGACCACTACCATCAGAGCAATAGGCCCTGTTATATTATATTTATAACTAGCAGCCCGCGGTTCCGGCTTCGCTCGGATATTCGACTTTTACAGCTGTAGTTATGAAAATAGAAACTCCTTCCAATTCAAAGTGATAATAAGTTGCCAATTATTATATCTGACAGATGGACAGACCTAGGTTCTTTATTAATTACGGAAAACTAATAAATTACCGGTAGGTAGTTTAAAATTGAGTTTCTTTAAATATTTTTTATTTTTTAAAGAGCGTAAGAGAATTGGACAAAGTAAGAGAGTTGGTAGGTAGGTTGGTTGGTTGGTTGATTGGTTGGTTGGTAGGTTGATTATGGACGTACTATAATGAAGATTAAATTCAAAAAATTTCTTTATTTACTACATTGGTTGGTTTGTTGGTTGGTTGGTTGGTTGGTAGGTAGGTTGGTTGGTTGGTTGGTTGGTTGGTTGGTTGGTTGGTAGGTAGGTTGGTTGGTTGGTTGGTAGGTTGATTATGGACCAAATATAAGATCTTTTTAATGATGCATTTATTTCGTCAGCTCTAGTTCCTCTCGAAACAACAGGCAATATTTGTCTAAAATCGCCGGAAAACAAATGGTGCAACCACCCCTTGGTGTATTAGTATTTCTTAAGTCACGCATGGTCTTGTCCAGAGCTTCGATTAAAAGTTTGTGCGACATTGTAGCCTCATCCCAAACTATGAGTGCACACTTCTGTAGAAGTTTCGACGTGTTGCTTTGTTTTGAAATGTGACATACATTCTAGTTCAGGTGGTGTAGAAATCATATAAATTTTGAACTTTCCTTGTAAACAGCAAAACCCTTTTGATTCGTCTTTCCATTTTAAAGCAGAGCAATGTTGGCAGATGACATTTAAACTCCCCAAGGGTATAGAAGAATCATTTTTATAGTCTATTGTAGATTCATAATTCATGCCAGAACACTCTTTATTAATCCATAGGACAGTAGAATTTTGGATGTGTTCTTGGTCAGCAGCAGTGGTGGCAGTGTCCATTTGAATTTCTGATACTGTACGTGCACTGTTTTCGTCAGCGGTCAAAACTGATTCTCCACGAAAACGACGACGCCTTTCCCGTTCTCTAGTCAACCTTCTTCATTTTCTTCCTGTGATTCATTTGCCCGAGATACGCGCATTCGTTTAGCTCTTAAAGTCTGTGGACCTATATTTTGTTTACGCCGAGGCATTATTTTTATCAACGTACGTAATACCTACTTAAAAAGAATCAGTTAGTTAAGTAAAGATTTTTTTATGAATTTTTAGGCTTTATAAATCGATATTTACAGTAATTTTTTTTTTCAATTTTCAATAAAGAATGCAATGTTTTGACAGTACCTACCTATACATACCTACATATTATATCTATCTATTTTTAACATCAATATTTACAGTAAGTAATGAAAAGACCTTTCTTATACCTAAGTACCTACTTATTTATTTTAACCGAAACTTAACTACCTATTTTTTACCTATTCAAGGTTGCTTTGTACAAAATTATTATTTAAAATGAATCACATAAATTAAATTTTAAAAATCAATTGTAAACTTGAAACGAAGCGCCGCGCCGCGCCGCACTGAAAATGTTATAATTCGACACAACCATCAACGTTGTCTGCCCTCACGTGTCTGCCCGTTCGGGTCGCGCACCTCAACATGAGCCCACGCCCACCACCGCCGTCGCCGCCGCCGCGCGCCGCCATCTCTGCCCTCGGCATTGTAAATGCATCTTGTGTATTAATATTAACATAAAAGTGTTATGATATGTATATATTCGGAATCCTCATTTCATCAGCTTTAATTTGATATACATTTTGTTTTATGTTTATTGGTCTATGTCGGTAGGAACATCGAGTAATTGAAAAATAAGATATTTCGTAAATTAAACTTGAACACCACTAAAATCGTTATTGTGGCTAAACCTTAAAGGATAGACATATGCTATTGCAGATTTTTTTATAGAACTTTTTGAGAAGAATAATTCCCCCATACATTGTTATTCTGTATTTTGAGTTATTTCAGCAGCGCACGCAATGCAAGCCTCCAAAAAGCTCGTTTTTCTTCCGTCCGTCTGATAACTGTTACGATTACTCTAATAATTTCTTAAGTAGGTACACCTAAATTATACACCTATAGAATCCCTGGAATGTCTTCTTTCCATTATTGAAAACCGCATAGCTATTGATATAGTAGTTTTTGAGATCCTAGGTAACAAACACATTTTGGGCGCCCTCCGCAACTTCATTTTATACTATGTATAGATTATAATAAAACGCAAACAATATCCCCAATATGTTTATTTAATAAATAGCATAGTACATTTCGTAAAATAACAGTGTGCGGAAAATAGCATGGCAATTCACTTATAAAGTACATTCATGTGTTTGTGCTAAATATAGCATTATAAGATAATATACATAACAGTGATATACATAATTCCTCAGTGTGTAAGTATTGCATTTGAATATAAAGCAAGTACCTACAGTGAACATTGTTGTACATTACATTTAGATCTTTAATTAATTACTAGTTATTTTTTAACATCACTCTCTTATTATACGTGTAATGAAAAGATACTACTTAATTTAAAAGTCCTAGTTAAATATACTTTATTCAAGCAGGCCCCTTTTACTTAAAAGCACTTTTAAATCGTCTATGAAATAATAATAAAAAAGTAATATTTCAAATTGTTAAAAGGTGTAACAAAATACCACTAGCGCCATCTCTTGGCCTCTTATACCATAACAAATAGACTATATTTGTTATGGTACCTACGTACCTACTCCTGTACCTGTGCGGGTATTATAAAAATAAAACTGTCCATGTAAAAATGCCATCATAGTTTTATTAGGTTACGGGCCCAGACCAGTTTTTCCTATTAAAAGTATTTTTTTTTTGTGCGTGTCAGTGTTAAGAATGTCGACAAACTATATAGCAAAACGTTCCTAAGCTGAGAGGTCGTGAAAATTATGACGATTGGTCTTTCGCGGCGTCAAACGTGCTTGTACTAGAAGACATGGCGGAGGCCATTATAGTAACGTTACCGGCGTCGGCGATCGCATCTCTGACAGCTCTGTCACCTTACGCGCACGAGTTTGTGCAATGAATGCCACACACACACACGCACACATCCTCTCACACCACACACTACACACCAGCGCATTCCGCGCCTTTCTTGGGAAAGGTGTACTGCTCTAATCGTCGCCAGCGAGCGCGCGTCCAGAAGCGACAGCAACACTATGCCACCACCACCATCACAGAAGCCATTCAAGAAACACATTGCGGCCGTCAAGAGGCCTGCAACTGTCGCACCGTCTAGGAAGATCCAAATTATAAGCGACGTGGTGGTAAAAAAGCCACAGAAGCCACCTCAACCGCATCCCAAAACCGTCGCACCCAAGTCCACGACGGATGCCACTATTGCCACAAGCAGCAGCGCCAGCACCAACCTACAACCTAAAACCGACTCCAGAACCAAGCGGCCCAGATACCCGCCCCTTGTAGTGGAGAAACTGCCCGATAGGGCTCGCCACTTCAAGACGCTGAAACAGGTGCTCTCACCGACCGCGAAGGCAAAGTACCGGGCGGTACAAAAGTATTTATCGAACCTGGAGAAGGAAGATAACCTTTCCTAGTCGCAGTATCAAACGCCGCCGATTAATATCGGCGAGTCATTGGGTTGCGGTGAACTACAGTTTATCGATGCCCTTCAGGGGGTTGCGGTCTCGGGCTTGTGCCCGAGTCATGTTCGACCCCACCGGCCGTGAGTTCTCGCTGGTAGGCCTTGGAGTCCGGTGGTCTGGCGTGCAGCGGCGCTATGTTGCGCAGGTGCAGGTTCGCCAGGGAGGCTTTGTCGGCGCGTGCGAACATTGCGCTCGACAATCTGCTAATGAAATCTTCGATGTATTCTGTTTTCAGGTCCCGGTGTATCATCGCGTTTCGTACCATGCGCGGTGCTCCGACGATTGTGCGTAGAACGCGGGATTGTTGGGATTGAAGGCGGCCTCTGTTGGTCCGGCTGGTTAGTGCATACCATGCCGAGGCTGCATATGTGAGATGAGGTCGCCAGCAAGAACGCCCACCCTCGCCACCACTGTTATCGACACCTAAGAAGCCTACCAAGACCAAGGACACTGGGAAGCTACGTCTCGCCCCCCCC
>JACJUM010003272.1:6799545-6825102 GCA_020976665.1 Heortia vitessoides | reverse complement strand
ATGCACTTCGCAGTCGTAATTACGCGCAATACACTGTCAACTATCCTTACGGGCCCGACGGCGCAGATGGTAGTTATCCTATCTTGTGCGTGGTCGTGGATTCGATTCCCACCCAGAGCTAATATTTATATATGTGTTTGTTCTGTGTCTAGGTGTTAAATATATGTATCTAAGTGGTATATTTGTGATTCCACTGTTGCCTGGTATTCATAACACAAGTGCTTTAAGCGACATACCACGGATTCAGGGATTCAATGTATGAAATGTTGTGGGAATGTATTATTGTGAAAACAGATATTTTAATGGATGCATATTATATGGTTTGGAAGGAGCTGCACAATTCTAAAGTTTTATTTTTACTGGACCAGGTCGACACACCAGCACACAGTTCGCGTGATAAGTAAGCGTCACTGCAGCCTATAGACGCGCTTTATATCACAAGGATATCACTAGCGCGTCGCCAAGCTTGTGACTTGAAGATGTCACATTACCCAGTAATTTCACTGCCTTTCTCACCCTTCAAACTGGACACAGCAATGCGAACACTGATATTTGACGGTAGAAATAAATGAAAATAAAGTACCAATGCAGACGACTTTTGTATTAGGATCTACTTCGAGAAAAAAATAATTGCAGATAATAAAACAACCTACTTCTGTGAAAGCTGATAATGAACTGTTTTTATTATACCCACATTTTATAAACATACAGGTTAACCAGAAATATGACATATATAACCATAGATGCCACTAGGCTGCTTATTTGATGTTACCATTCGTAAATAATACATTTCCAACAGTAGATACAATTTTGAATATTGATATATATAATACGACACAATACTAAAGTTAATAAAGTACAAAAAATAATAGAAAACTAAACAAAAAAGGACTTTTTAATTTTAAAAAGCGTGTTTTTTAAATTATTAAATTATTTATTATAATGTATTTAATACATTAAACTAAAAAATTAAAAAAATAAATAAAAATAAAAACATGGTGAACAAAAGATACTAATAGTATTTTTTAAACTATATTTCATTTTTAATTTTTTAATTCGATTTATTGTTAAATAATATTAACTAGATGAGTACTTATCCTAAAAATTAGTAAGACGGTACACATGCGTAGGCTGTTTTTTTCATTTTTTTTTATCGGACGAACCAATTCCAGTGTCACCGAAAAAAGAGAGCGGGGCCTCGGGAACTGAGCGGGACTGACGGCGATCGCTCGAGGGCGCCTCTAGAGGCTCGACCTAGGCTCGGACTGCCATCGTTGGGGTGAATTTGACTATGAATTTCAGCAAAAGAGGACGGACAGATTGAGCCCGACAGCCCTAGGGCTGCCGGTTATCGCTCGTAGGGGCAGGGACTGCACGCGTTCGCCGGCGAACGCGTGTACTGTTCTGTTATACGACTGCATGTGCAGTGTAAACGATCGCGTTGTGCCGGTGAGAGGGCGGGGAAGGGCTGCGATTTTCGCGGTTATCCTATTGGGAGGATCGTCTAAGACGTGACGCAATCTACGATGTCGGACGTGGAGGTTTTTCTTTGGCGCAGGCTGTATGGTCTCACTTGCTTTATCACAGAGACTTTCTTTCATCCTGAGGATTCAGATCCGGATAATGAGATAATCTTATCGAAATGTTGTATTCGCACCGATTCTCGATATGTGTACAAAGTTTCAATTAAATCTGTCCGTCTAAAGTGGGTCAAATTCGACTTCAAATGAGCGGTTACAAACATACACACATACATACATATCAAGCAAATATGAAGCGTGTAAAAACAGATTCCAATCTAGAATTTTATTTTGTGGTTTGAGGAATGTAATCGATAATTGGGCAGTTGTAGTTGCAATCGTACAGCGTAGCGCCGTGACAGGAATGCCGCTGCCCATCCCCGCCCCGTCCGCTGCATTTGAGCTCCTCTGTACCGGGTTCGCGGTTCGCCTCTAACGTCTGGTTATTATTTTATTAGCTAGAAAATGTAATCTAACTTTCTATCGCCCTACTTCTAACTAGCTGGTGCACGCGACTTCAATCAAGTCGCAATATCATATCATACGGATATTCTAATATTAGAAATACGAAAGATTGTCTGTCTGTCGACCATTTGTCAACTTTTTAGCTATAAACTTAACAGCTTAAGCGCTATATCAATTGTGATAAAACTTTCTTTGACTATTTTTATTAAGTTGATAGCTATTTATCGCTATAACTTTAAATATTTCTTATAGCAGCCCGCCCCAGTTTCGCACAGGTATATATCAACAATTTTAAAAACACACTCACTTTTTGTGTGTAAAATTTTAAATTAGTACATAAAAAATCTTCCTTGACATTGATTCTTTCTGGAGCGCAGTTTTCGCGACGAGGAAACTTCCACCCATCCCCGCCCTGTGTATATGTGTATATGAACTACACTATTACAGATTAGCCGTGAGGTACCGGCAGAGTAGAATAGAATCCCTGTACCGTAAGAGGCGGCTAAGGTACCAGAAAAGACAGATGGCGGTATATCCATGCAAAAAAGTCAGCTCAAATGTACAGGGCGGGGATGGGCAGCAGCTTCCCCGTTGCGAAGGCTGCGCTTTGCGATTGGCAACACGCTTGCCTAGCGCGGCAATTATAGGCAACATACCTTTCCTGGGCAGGCCTGTGTCCAACAGTGGACTTTCAATAGCTGGTATAATGACGATAATGATTACGCATATATATACCCCCATCTGTTGGATTTGGTACCACAATCGCCTCTTACGACACTCGGTACAGGAGGAAGTACTATTCTACTTTGCCGGTACCTCGACTATAATTAAAACCGCGACTGTAATTTTCGAATTTCATCACTTCAAAATGTCACACGGGCGATTCCGCAGGGTTTTATAACTCATAAAATTACTTCTACAAGACCTGTGGGAAAATTGCAAAATACGCCGCATTTTGTGACACAGATAAACTATTTCCAGCAAAAACTATTGAATATTGCAACCTAGATGGCGTTGTTGTGCAACCAAGCAACTGACTGTTATCTCTCGGTACGAATATTTCTTAATAATACATTTGTTTATAATTTCGTGTTTCCATTATTTAATACATGTGACATATAATCCATTTTTTATAATACATTAACAACACATACAACATAGTTAACATAACAACACAGTTGTAAGACCCACCCAGTGATGGCGGTCTATTCTTAACAGGAGGCTTGCTGCACGATGACAGATGGGCTATCTAGCTGCCGTTGTAGCACAAAGTCGGGATATTCATTGTTTTATTTAAATATTTTAGCTTTTCGTTAAATAGTATACCCCGAAAAATTTAAATAACTTTGTATAATGCCTCGGTAAAATCACACTTAAACTATCTAATCGAGATTTGGGGCTCAAATACACCCATAAACCTTGATCCATTGCAGAGATCTCAAAACCAAGTCGTTAAAGCCTTATTTCAATATCCGTTCCACACACCAACTATTCGTATATATGTAAAAACTAAAATATTGAATCTATCTCAATTATACAACCCCCACAATCTCCGAACTAAGAATAAAGTGCAACTATCAGCACCTTGAACTCACTACAGAAAGAAGACTGTACTGTTTGGAGGACCACAGTTATTCAATAAGCTACCTAACACGATAAAAGAGTGTGAAAATATAAATGTACATATTTAAAAGTAAGTTAAAATTGTATTTCAAGTCGAGTGCCGGCTAATTGTATATTTTTATTAGAACTATGAAATCTCATTGTAAATTAAATGTGATTTCGTATGAGAAAGAAGATCTTTAAACACATATTGAAGTAGACCTCATACTAAATGTCGGCATTGGTACCTCACTCGCCTAGTTCTAACGCCAAATAGCATAGCTGTGTTCCGGTCTGAAGGGTGTGAGGCAGTTTACTGGGTAATGTGTTATAACATCCTAAGTCATTAGGTTGGCAACGAGGTAGTAATATCCTTGTGATATTCCGAGCGTCTATAGGCTGCAGTGACGCTTATTGTCGCGCGGACTGTATGCCTGTCTGTCGACAAGGTCTAATAAAAAAATAATGAGGATTGATTGTTATTAAACATAATTGAATAAAAAATATTTTAATTCTAAAATAAGTTATCGTTTACAAAATACCTGCCCGTTGGAGCCAAAATCGGTCAAACTGTTGCGAAAATTAGAATAGAAACAGACAAAATCTCATCTATACTAATATTATAAAGCTAAAGAGTGTGTTTCTTTGTTTGTTTGTTTGTTAGAACGCGCTAATCTCAGGATCCGCTGATTGTATTTGAAAAATTCTTTCAGAATTAGATAGTCCATTTATCGAGGAAGACTACCATAGCCCCGAAAGTAACTATTCCACTTACATTCTACTTTGTACCTTTTACTTTTTATTATAGGGCAGGATCCCAATCTCAAATGAAAATAACTGATTTGTGTTTTTGTACGTTTGTAACAAACAAACTCGAAAACTACTGGAGCGATTTAAAAAAACTGTTTCACTAATAGAAAGATACATTATCGGTGAGTAACATAAGCTATATTTTATCCCTATATTCCTACGGGATAGGGAGATACGCGGCTGAAACCGCGGAATATGTATAGTTAAGAGTAGGTATGCAATATCCGAGTAAAGTTATAGATGTGATATAAAGATATGATATAAAGTTATAGAAGTTATACATGTAAGTTTTCGTATCTGGATGTCTGGATGTTTGTTACTCTATCGTGTTAGAACAGCTGAACGGACTTGTACAAAATTTGTCACAGAGATAGATTGTAGAGTAAAATATTTTTCCGGGATAAAACGTAGCAGTTAAGTTCTTCATTGTATTTACATCAGCAGTAGAGTACAGTACTGTACTCTTTTTTCCGGAGAAACAAAATCTCGAAGGACGCGATCCAGACAAGCTCGATGGAGCAGATGGTAGTGATCCTATATTGTCTGCTGAAGTTCGTGAATTCGATCCCCACCCAGGACAAATATTTATTTGATGATATTTGTGTTTGTTCTGTGCCTGGGTGTTAAATATATGTAATTAAGTATTGTATTACATATAAGCTTTAAAGTTCCAAAGGTATTCTTTAAAATATTTGGAAACTATCAACTTAATATATGTCAAAATACTATGATAATTGAATTCTCATTTATTGCCATATTAATCTCTTAGGGAGGCTCATATTTATTGGCCGTGAGGTACCGGCGGAGTAGAATAATACCTCCTCTTGTACCAAGTGCTGTTAGAGGCGACTGAGATACCAACGCCTGCTGCATTGGTATCTGCGGCAGATACCAATGCCTGCTGCATTGGTATCTGCGGCAGAGGATGTCCTACGACATATGTAATAACGACGTTGTATTTTTTTATGCAATACTATCGAGCCACCTGTTTCAAACGGATGCAATGATGATAGAAACGGTTATTGTGGGTTATCCCTAAGAGATAGACATAACATGCCATTCCAGACACTTTTGGAGACCTTCTTAAGGTGTACAATACCGTAGTATATTTTATTGATCTATCTCGTCGGGTTCAGCCTGCGTTTGCCAGTGCGAAAAATGTGTTTATTTACGACATCAGATTATAAAACTCTACAATTATCTGTGTTTCTCATATATAAAAAAATTTTAGTGGTATATAGTGGCAGCGGGCAGGGCATTTGGTACGCAGAACCGATGGCCGATGGAGTCGTAAGGTTCTGGAATGGAGACCACGTACCGGCGAGCGCAGCGTAGGGCGTCCACCTGTAAGATGGACAGACGATCTGACTAAAACCGCAGGATCGCGCTGGACACAGGCCGCATACAACCGGTCCTATTGGAGATCACTTGGGGAGGCCCATGTCCAGCAGTGGACGTCTTATGGCTGATATGATGATGACGATGATAAAATAAAGCCGCATCAGCATCCGTTGCGTAGTTCTAAATATCTCGAAGCATACACAGGAACAGGCGGCGGGAAGTCACCTTGTTTCGTATTCTGTAGCGCACACGTAGAAATCCTTTTTTTATTTTTTTTTAATGAAATAAATTTGCAACTGGCAACCCTGCGGTGATTTTTATGCAGTTTTGCATGAATGGTCAAATGTATTTTGTGTTGATTAATAGCTTCATATCGTGTTTCGAAATGTTTTTATATGTATTGGTAAATAACAAATATCTTTAATGGAAACCTAACAAACTGAATTGTTACGAAGAAAGTGTACAATCGTAAATTATAAATATACATATGCATTAGGTGCTTAGCCATTTCTTAGTACATTTGACGGGAATATTAGTGATCCTATTTGTGCGCCAAAGGTATTAAATAAAGTATTTATATTTGTTCTGTGTCTGGGTGTTATTCATATTTATCTAAGTATTTGTGATTCCTTTGTTGGCTGAGCTCCGCAACGTCTTATGTGTTTTATCTATGTTTGTTCTTATACATAAGTATACACAGGGACAAACAAACAGGGGACATTATTTTGTACTATGTAGTGATAGAGATTTAGTTTCAGTACATCATCTATCTATTCCATCCTAGTTATTAATGTCTTCCTTAGGATTGTGGCAGTATTGCAATTGTGTAGTAAAACCACACATTGTACTTCATTCGTTTATGTATGCCTTTATACATTGGCATATTAAATTTCGTAACTTGTTTTCTCTACTATTGCATGCATATAAACCTTCCTCTTGAATCACTTCATCAATAATTAAATAATTAAAATTTCAAATCCGTTGCGTAGTTTGATAGATATAGCATACATAGGGACAGACAGACAGCGAAAGCGACTTTATTTTAAACTGATCATCCACAATATAAATAATTGCGTGCACGGCTACTACATTATTAAAAATCAATTACAATTTGATATCACAATTTGTTATCATTATTTGTATTAAGCCTATAAGTACAAAGTACCCATCCACCACTTGCAGGAGAAACAAAATACTCAAGCCTGTAACACGCAATACCGTCTTCTTACGCCGTCAAACTATCTTTCCAGCCGCCTATATCTTTATATGTATTAATATGTATATATAAAAATTAACCCCTATTTCAAATTCAAAGAATTGCGCGAAATATTATAAAATTTAAGAGTATTTAAGAATACTTTTCAGCCATGTAATTTCAAGTCAAGTCTATGTCAAATGTTATATTGAAAAAGGTTAAATTGCCCAAAACTATTTTTAAACGCGCAGGAAAAAGAAACTAAGAATATTGTATATCGTAAAGCATTAAAATAATAAATGCACTTTTGTTTTCCTCAACATAATTTTATTAAATTAAATGTATAACCAATCCGAGTTAAATAGACATCTTTAAGACAGGGTATCGTCTGTCGGGTTATCTAGTATATAATATAGTAAATACATTTTTAGATATTTATCCACACGCCCTACAACATTTCGATTTGTTACAAAATACCTATTAAAGATAAGTTATGTTGAGACAGAATTCCTTTTTATATATTAAAATGACACATAAATAACTGAGGAGAAAGTTACAAGTTCGAGGTCCCCCCCCCCCCGAAACATTTTGACATAGCATTTTTAAAGGTAAATCTCTCGCGGTAACATAAATAAATATCATCATACAAATATTTTCTCTGGGTGGGGATCAAACCCACGACCTTCCAAGACAAGAGCACTATCATCTGCGCCATCTGGCTCGCCCCTTAAAATCTTTGGGAGCACTTATGAGAGGGTGCCTTAGAGCTCCTATGAGGATTCTCTCTCTTTAGGAAGAGAGAGAATCCTCTAATCCGGTGTCCCGACCGAAGAGTTGCACCGAGTAGGTGATTGTGACTAACAGCTCCGGCACCTCTCTGGACGACAAGGAGTGGACTTCGAACCACGCGGTTCTAGTCGTCCATAGTAATGGACCCTGGTCCATCGTGAGACCTGCCGTGTCCGATGCTTGCACTGGTAATGGTTCTCGAAAGCTATGCATGACGCCGCAGGGACGGCGGCTCCTTCATATATAATCATAAGGTAGATGATGAGGGAATGCCATAAGTAAAATATGTACTCCAGGGGAGTCAAGGGTTCATGTTGAGCACTTTGGAGAGGAAGGTCTCTTCTCTGTGAAGATATCATTTAAACTGCCGATTTTCTTAATTCATCATATAAGTCATTGTTGTCAATCTACTGTTGTACATCGGCCTCCCCAAGAAAGAGGGAGTTTTACCCATAATAGCTGCGCTGGGTAAGCGTGTTGGTATTGGCAGAGTGTAGCTTTCCTGACGGGGATGCTGCTGCTCATCCCCGCCCTGTGTATTTTAGCCACACTGTTTGGGATGAATAAATCGCTACTTGTCGGTGCTGGTACCTTAGTCACCTCTTAAGACACCCGGTAAGGTAGTATTCTATTATGTCGGTACCTCACGCCAATTTTTTCGATGAATGTATTCTAATTTCTTGTTTGTTGACAAACACAAGTTTTGAAGTGCCCATACAACCGAGTGGTCATTATAGATCGTGCTGTGTGCAATTTCCTGTCGCACCTCGATTTTCGGAATGGAACAGTTATCCGGTTCATTAGTTTTTACAAACGGCCAAGGACGGCGCGCGCGCCGGCGATTGTTGACACAGCTGGATGTTGTTTGACTGGTCATTCAGAAGTTTGAATGCATTTGTACAAAAGGGGTTTCTGTTACTATTTAAAAATCAGAAATAACTACCCTATCTATAATCATATGAGTCGAACGTTGGACATGACCTTTTCAAGAAAGATGAATTCTTGTACATATATGCCTAGCCTCGCCCTGTTGCATGAGTTACAGCCTTTCGGGTAAATAAAACGACATTGGTATAAATAGAGGGATAATTCTATTCCGCTGGTACTCCAGCATCCGCGTTAAACGCGTCAATCTCAGAAAGTATTTTGTTTAGAAATTTAAATAAACGGGCCCCATAGCACATTCCGTTGTCATCCTATCTTGTGAGGAACGTTGCATGATGAATACATATGTTTGTTCTGTGTCTGGGTGTTAAATATGTTTTAAAGTATTATATTTGTTACTCTGTTGTGCGGTGTCAGCAACACAAGTGCTTTAAGTAACCTATCTCAGAGTCAGGTTATTGTATGTGTTGTGTGAATTTATCATTATTTTGGATGACCGTACGAGAGCCCACATGCGACAGATCTAACTAGTAAGTTCAAATAGCTTTGCTTGTCAAATCTACATAAAGTCCATTCCAGTATGGACAGTACAACACAGCGCACACAACATGAAGTAGATATTAGCTTTCTGCACCAATCACTTTACAATACCCAAAAGTACGTTTTAGAAGTGTAATTTTCATTTACAGGTCCAAGCTACATCACACTTTCGCATGGATTATAAAATAGTGACACATTTATAGATCAAAACTAAAATATGATACTTTATGCAGTATCTGTCTATGGCTCCATCATCATTAACACATAATCATCACCATATTATCATCCATTGGAAGTCCACTGCTGGAGATAGGCCTCCCCAAGAAAGGGGGAATTTTGAAGAGATCGCGACAGAGTTGCTGCTGCTTATCCACACATTGCGCATTTAAATTTCACTGTATCGGAAGAATATACCGCCACCTGTAGGTTCTGGTAACTTAGTCGCCCCTTACGACACCTGTTAGAAGAGGAGGTACTATTGTACTCCGCCGGTACCTCACGACTATCAATTTCTATACACTAAACGAATAAACGTAAAGAGAAAGTAAAATAAAGTGTATCCCTGCAATATTTGCCTCACATAACTAACGAAATACGTTCCGTTTCACCAAACGTTAGATTTTAAACGCAAATGATGCAGATGCAAGATTATGGAAGACAAACTGAGGCATGTGTTTGGTCAAAATTATAATAACAATATACACTCATTTGCAAAAAAACGGGCACCTAAACAATTAACCATTTCAAATGTTCTATTGGTTTGTTTGATAATTATAGGTAGTTTTACTTTCACAATTTTGTAAATTAATAAGCAAATAATCGTTTTCATCAGTATTATCATAAAATTTTGATAAAAGTTATGGGTTTTTATGCCAAAATTCACTAGTAGTGTCTGCTCGCTAGTAGTGCATATATGCTCGTGAAGTAAAAGTTAACAAAGATTTTTGTTTGTTTTTTCTTTAATAAAGTAAAAGCAGATAAATGTTTAGTATCGAGTGTGACCCCCTCTAGCCGAAATCACAGCTTGAATTCGTCTGGGTAAGCTAGCGAGGATATACCGGATACTTGCTTGCGGAATACGTTCCCACTCCACGGCAATCACATTCTTCAGCTCTTTAATGGTCTGCGGAGCCGGTGGTACTGATGTCACGCGTCGTTTCAGAACGTCCCAGACATGCTCTATAGGATTGAGGTCGGGACTTCGAGCTGGCCAATTCAAACGACGAATGCCGACCTCTTGCACATACGCTTCCACATCGCCAGACAGAGGGGCGCGAGCAAGGTCGTCCAAAAAAATTGAGTCTGAAAAATTGAGTCGCAATTCGAACTTCCATTATGTATCGATGTCCAGTCAGTGAGCCGTTTTAAATAAGACTAACTCTGTACGATCCATTGACTTTATTCCTTTCCAAAACATAGCCCCCACCATAAGGTGTGATTTCTTCAAAACAAGCCTCTGTAAAGCGTTCCCTTCTTCTTCGCAACACTCACCAACGTCGATCTTCACCGAACAGAGATATCCTGACTTCATCGGAGAACAATAGCCTATCCCAGTCTTCTTGAGTCCATGACTCACAATTTCGAGCAAACCTAAGCCTGGCAACTCTGTGCTCACGGTGTAA
The DNA here is from genome assembly GCA_020976665.1 of Heortia vitessoides. Classification (NCBI taxonomy): domain Eukaryota; kingdom Metazoa; phylum Arthropoda; class Insecta; order Lepidoptera; family Crambidae; genus Heortia; species Heortia vitessoides. Next base: position 6,814,333 of record JACJUM010003272.1, on the reverse strand, counting down.
CTTAGAGCCGCGGGCCGGGCGACGACTGCGTATATTGGCCGCGGGAAGCCTGCTCCTGACCGTCCATAGACTAATATGCACATTTCTTACTTCTTCGAGGTTGTTTTTAAGGTCCACATACGAAAACTTCGATTTCTCAATGCGCGACTTACAAGAAAACGATCATCCCGTGGTTAAATATGGTTTTCTTCCAGAACCAAGCCTTCTCTCGACGGAACCGGTGTCTTGATACCACTGCCAGGTCCTTTAAACCGTCGAACGACTCACACTTAACCTCTGAGCCACGAAGAGTTGGCTGCAACCCTCTTCGAGCAGCGCAATAATTTGGTAGCTTTTACCACTTTCTCTAACATTATTGAGACGGCTTAACAGCAATAAGTGAAGCTTTGACAATTAAGAATATGAAATAAATTCATCAAAATTGACTAAAAGTTATGAAAACCGATATTATCTTTTGGAACTTCGCACCAAAAATGTAGGATAAAAAGTGGTTTTTAGTACAAACAAGCATCAAAGGAAAATTTGAATTTAAAACGTACTGTTTTAAACACCACGGCCTTTTTAAAACCGGCCAGTAACATGTACAAATATAAGGAATAATTTTTTACCGTATTTTTTTAAAAAAGAATTAAAATCAAAACCGCCCGATTTTTGCAAATGAGTGTATATTAACATTGCGCGCGGATATCCTTCCAAGAGGTAGGCCTCTTACAAGTCTGCATAGGTACCTCACTCTATTTCTACCGTCAAATAGCGCTCGCATTGCAGTCGCAATAGTGTTTGCATTGTTGTTTTGGTTTGAAGGGTGAGAGAAGCAGTGAAATTACTGGGTAAATGTGACACGGTATCGTCAAGTCACAAGGTTACACGCTCGTGATATCTTTGTTTTAGGAGCGTCTATAGCCTGCGGTCACCTGTACCTACAAACGAACTGATGCTTGTTAACTGACTTAAATCTCAAAAAATATTGATGGGTCTATAATATATTCACAGCTAATTAAATCCGAAGCTATAAAAAATAAACGAAATAAAACACACAAAGTGTAGATTGCATATAACATTGTATTGCGATATCTTAACAAGGATTGTTTTTAAGCTAAAAAAGCAATTCGGTGAGCCTTTACACATCTGTCAAATTTGCGTGTCGATATAAAAGTCAAAACAAGTGTCGCCACTTGTTTTGACTTTTATATTGACTATATAATACTTTTTTATAGTATATAATATTTTTATAATCTGTGTAATACTCATGTATACGATTTTCCCTTAAATTACTAATTATTATTAGATGTTACTAGCAACTCCCTGCAGTTTTACTCGCGTTAAGTTGTAGAAACTTGGTACTTACTTTGCACCCCCTTGTACTCCCTTAAGGGATGATTAAAAAAAAATGTTTTACACATATTTAATGTTTTTAAATTTAAATAACTTTAAAAATAGCTAAGTATCAAACTAACTTTGCACTCCCGTTTTACTCCTTTAGGGGATGACTTTCAAAAATAAGGTAAATGTCATATATCACCTCTCCCTAATATAAAATTAAGACTTCATAATAAAACTAAAAACCCCTCCTGGAGTAACCCTACTATTTGTTGGTATGTATTATAACTATTATATTTTACCTATAACATGTTATTTAATCATCTGGTTAATATTTTTTAATTATTAATCAAACTAAAATGTGTAAAATAAAATATATAACAAAGTGAAAATAATGACGAACAAAAATACAAGTAGTAGCATTTTGGACCGATTATTATTTATTAGGACCGGTTGTATGCGGCCTGTGACCAGCGCGATCCTGCGGTTTTAGTCAGATCGTCCAACTTACAAGTGGACGCCCTACGCTGCGCTCGCCAGGACGTGGTCTCCATTCCAGAACCTTACGACTCCATCGGCCATCGGTTCTGCTCACCAAGTGCTTCTACTTACTAATCCGCCGGGCATTGTCGGTAATTTTGGTTCTGTTACGAATCTCCTCAGTCCTGATTCGATCACGCAAAGAGACTCCGAGCATTGCCCTCTCCATAGCTCGTTGAGCTATTTTGAGTTGGCTTGGAAGGCCAATGTTTCGCTACCATAGGTCATCGCTGGTAACACACATTGATCGAAAATTTTTGACTTGAGATTATTTCTGACATAAATGTGTTTTTTTTTTGAAGATTCGAAGGTGCGTGTAATGGTTCTACTTGATTAAGAATATTTTGATTTGATAAGATATCCTATCATAGCAGTCGCAGAGCGTCCACTGCTGGTCACAAGCCCTATGATGCCAAGGGAAAAAATTTACGGGAATGCGGCTGCCCATTCCCGCCCTTTTGCATTTGAGCTAGTGGGACGAGCCCGATGGCGCAGTGATTCTGTCTAATGCGGCAAAGGTGGTAGGTTCAATCCCCACCCAGGACAAATATTGATATTTATTTTATTTATTTAACTTTATTGCACAAAATGTACAAATGGCGGACTCAATGCCAGATGGTATTATCTCCCAGTCAACCATTACACAAAACAGAAATATATATATATATATATATATAAAATAACGTACATCCGAAATAGGGTTATAAAGTTAGAGAAGCAGCATCAGTAAATAAAGAACGGAGACAGCGTTTCAGGATAAATTTGTTTGGGGATTGCTTAATATTCAACGGAAGCTCGTTCCAGAGTCGTATAGCTGTCACTGTAAAAGAGTTTGTCAAAAAACTCGAGTGATGAGAAGGAGTTAAGAGCGAGAGAGTATTCGAAGAATGGAGATTACGTTTTTTTTCGTTAGAGAAATTTTTTTTCGTTAGAGAGCACGAAGCGTTTTAGTAACCTTACTGCTGATTTCATTAACATGTGTATCCCAGGTTAAGGAAGAGTCGATAAATAGGCCAAGATTCTTAACGTATGTGCTGTAGGGCACTACCACGTTATTTAAACTGGATAATTGCCGTTTGCTGTCCAAGATAATGACTTGAGTCTCGGACGGGTTCACAGAGACACCAAACTTTTGAGACCAGTTTGTGATGTTGGTCAAATCAGCATTAATCCGCGCAATGGCATCATCCAGGTCATTGTACTCTGCCTGGGTGTACACTTGCAGGTCATCAGCGTATAGATGGTAAGAGCAGCAGATTTGGTGAAAAGGTTTATGAAAAGGGAAAATAATAACGGAGAGAGAATGCCACCTTGCGGCACACCAGCATCAATTGTTACCCACTGGGACAAATCATCTCCCAGGCGCACCACTTTCTGGCGTTCTCGAAGGTAGGATGCGAACCATTCCCGAACCGAATCAGAGACCCCGACGAAAGAGAGAATAGAGAGGAGAACTTCGTGATTGATAGAGTTGAAGGCGTTGGAGAAATCAATCAGAATTAATTGATATGATGATATTCGTGTTTGTTCTGTCTGAGTGTTAAATATATGTATTTAAGTAGTATATTAGTGATTCCTCTGTTGTCTAATGTCCATAATGTGCTTTAAGCGACTTATTATGGAATCAGGTCAATGAGATGTAGTGGGATTTTGTTATTTTAATCAATGAAATCTTTACTTGAGCTGTATAATTGTCACTCATAAAGATCGACATTTTGTTGTACAGACGACCTCCATAGACATTGTACTTTCTCATCGCCATAGATTTAGCACTATGGTTTGTATCTTATTTTTTATACTGTGTGAAGTGAAGTTATATAAAGATGTTTAAAAAAAATAGGTTGGATATAAACTAAACCATTGTTGTAGTTCACATATTATTATAATTCTTTCCAGATGCAGCATAATATTTCCTACTATAACAAAACATCTATAGGCAGACGAAAACGTTATAGTCGGCTTTGAGAAACACTTAACATTTCCATAGAGGAAATGGTAAGAAATAACCATTTGCCTGGAATTTTGTCAGACATTTGATCAAGAATCGAGGCACTGCACTGTCAGATTACAAGATATCGTCAGCACCAGAAAACGTTTAAAATTAAAAACGTTTAAATTCACAAATCAATGTGGCAAATTACCCTTTGCTGACAATTGATAGCCACTGTAGCCAAAATTTGTTTAAGGTTAAATATTTTATTTCATCATTATCAGAAGTTCACTGCTGGACATAGACCTCCCCAAGAGAAGGGAAATTTTGCCCATAATTGACGCGCTGGGCACACGTGTTGGCAATCGCAGAGCGCAGCTTTCACGACGGATATACAGGTACCCACCCCCACTATGTGCATGTCAGCTACACTAATACCACTAAGTATCGGTTTTGGTATCATAGTCGCCTCTTACGACACCTGGTACAGAGGGAGGTAGGTACTGTCTACTCAATTATGGGCAAATCCCTCTTTTGGGGAGGCCTATATCCACCTGGGACTTACAATGGCTGGTATGATGATGAAGCTCGTTCGCACTAATGCATTCGGCGAAAACGAAAAGCATGTGTGTGAAGTGGTTGTGGGTGGGAAAGATTGTGTGAGTTGTGTGAGTGGTCACGTGGTTTCTACTAAGAATAATAAGAATATTAATTGCAGTAAAACGTAATGCGATAAGATATTGTAAACACAAGTTAGTGGTGTCGTCGATTTGGCCGGCCTAGCCGTGTCAGCTCGCGCAGTCTAGTTTTGTGCCAAATTTCACTTCGATCCGTTGGCAAATATGACCTTTACCGCCAATTTCGTTATTTTTTAATTCTTGCTTGTTACTGATCGCCTGTCTGTCGCCATTTGTAACTGGAGAACACTTAAATAAAAATATACAAATAATGTTTTAGACAAGGTATTATTTATTTTTAGAGAAGTTTTAAATTTTCTCATTTGCAAGTTTCTGTTGTATTTCACCATTGCTTTGCGACGAGAATGCTGCTGCCCATCCACGCTTTGTTGCAATTAAGCTACGCTGTTTTAGGAGGGTATACTGCCATCTTCTTGTTCCATTCACACCTTACGACTCCTGATTCAGGGTACTCCACAAAAATTTACCGCAAAGAAGTCTCGGAGAATGAAGTGGTGTGAGAGAAAAAAAACTATAGAGCGGGATATGATTGAAAATATTAATTAGTTACAGTAATTAACAATTAATCGTGGGGTACTAACAGAGTAGAATAGTACCTCCCTCTGTGTCAGGTGTCGTAAGAGGCGACTAAGGTACCAGAACCAACAGATGGCAGTATATCCATCCTAATCATTGTTCCTCAAATGCACAAGGCAAGGATGGGCAGTAGCTCGCCCAGCGCGGCAATTATGGGAAAAAATCTTCCTTTCTTAGGGAGGCCTATATCCAACAATAGACTTCTAATGGCTGATATGATGATTATCAATTGGTTTCTCTCTTTGATGTCAGGAAGGAGATGGGAGGGTGGGATCTTCATTGGTAGTGGAGTGGATTGAAGGATCTTCAACACAGGACATGTCTGGAAAAGAATATATATTTTAAAGACATGTTGATATTATCAGACAAACGGACAGATTTTCTATACTTTTTCCGATCAATAAAGGGATAAAAAATAGCGTTTAAGGGTTAAACGATAAATAACTTTTATTTACGAGAACTTTCCTTCTTGTAAGACTATTTTCCTAAGGATTAGAATTGGTCTATATCATTCTATTTTTACTTCAACTGAGAAACAAATCATAATGCCTTTGGTAAAAAAAATACTAAATATATACTACATATTGTATTTTATTTATTTTAATAAAGTACTAGCTACACATCGAGCTGCCCTATCATATTTTCATCGTGTCCATCCAACGGTTGACTGAAAGAGATCGCTCTGAGCGATACGGCCGCCAGTTGTATTATAATAATCTATAAATTTTATTTTTATTTAAGGAATATTCTGCATACAATAAAGAGTAGGTATACTATTATAATTATCCGTATGACTTACAAAAAAGTACATTTTTTTAAATAATGGTCTATCTGTCATTGCAAACAATAATCTACACCTGCGCCAAATTGCATCCAAACCCGGTAAGCCGTTCTAGAGGGAAACATATGCGAACGTTTGTCATGAGAGGAGGACTAATACATTCTATTTCATCACTTTGATATCTAAAAATAAAATTGGAGTGTCTGTTTGTAATATTAAAATAACTTTTTACAACATGCATATGAATGTATCTATACGGTACACATACCAAAATATATTTTTTACAATTTTCGTCTATCTGTCTGTCTGTTTGTTCCGGTTAATCTCTGGAAAGGCTGGACCGATTCGGACGGGACTTTCACTGGCAGATAGAATACGTAATAGGTTGTAACTCGAAAGTCACGAATGGGTGACCTTCGAGTTACTACTACACACTACGTCCGAAAGGAGCGGAGCTATGATTAAACATGTGTCAAATACGGGCGAAACGTTCACGTTCGTTGCGTGCGCTGCGTGGAAATTTGTAGTACGAAAGAAAATATGCTGCCCAAAGCGCGCGACGCGGACAAAGTCGCAGGCACAGCTAGTCTATACTTATATTATAAAGGTGTAGAGTTTGTTTGGTTGCACGCGCTAATCTCAGGAACTGCTGATACGAACTGAAAGAATACTTTTGTGTGGGGCAGTTTACCAATCGAGACTCATCAACCTATGGGACTATAAATCCGATCTGAAAACACATTGCAGTGATAGATAGTCCATTAACGGAAGGAGGCTTAAAGACTGTACACCGTCACGGTTACGCTGCCACCAATAGAAAGACCGCAGACCTGGAGTAAAATATACACTTAGACAGCTTCTTCAGCTTCTGTTCTACGTGAGATTGATCTCACACAAACGGCTGTCTGCATTGGTACCTCACTCTCATCTATAAAGACCAGAAAAATAATTTTTCATATTATTTTTAATGCTTTTTGTTTTGTTTAACATCACGGCTGGTTTGAAAAAATAAATTAAAATATGTGTGCGCATATTCCGGGTTACTGAATAGTTAATATTATATTTAAATATGAATATTAACATGTATGACAGTAAGCTGTAAGTGTAACTATAAAAAATAAAAATCCTCATGTCAAAAGGTTAAACGCATTAAAGATATCCTTGTGACATTACGAGGATTATCACAAGGATATCAATAGCGCTTTCCAACCTTGTGACTCGAAAATATTATATTACAATACCCAGTAATTTGACTCTCACTCTTAACCCAAAATACAGCAATGCTAATGTAACTATTTGGCGGTAAAAAGATGTTAGAGAAAGGTACCAATGCAGGCGCACTTCGTAAAAAGTCTACCTTATGAGTAAAATCCAACACCGCAACTAACGACTTCGATACCTACGATAGACAAACGTACAAAAATGTAAATGCTTATATTGTTCTCTATTTATTTTTTGTAAATAAAATATTACTTCTTACTCGTGCCGTGTGGTACTGGCAGAGTAGAACACTACTTCCCCCAGTACCAGGTGTGGTAAGAGGCGACTGTAGTACCAGAACCGACAGATAACGGTATATTCATCCGAATTAGGGCAGCACAAATGAATAGGGCGGGGATAGGTAGCATCATGACCGTCGCGAAAACTGCGCTCTGTGAATGCCTATACGCTTAAAATTCTTCCTTTCCTTGGAAGTCCTACGTCCAGCGGTAGACTTCCAACTTCTTGGATGGTGTGATGATGACATAGGTAACATATTGTATCCGTATATTGTCACAGGCAGGGGAAAACGCGACTGAAATCGCGGAGTGCTGTTAGAAACAAATACCTCAAAAACTACGGACCTGTTAAGAAATCTCTTTCAAAAAACAAAGGCTACTATATCAGCAAGTGACATCACCACAACATACTACAAAACAAATAGTTCCTCTGTCTGTCTATATGTATGCTTAGATCTTTAAAACTAGGCACCGGATTTTGATGCGGATTTTTTAAATAGACAGACTGATTCAAGAGGAAAGTTTATATATAGAATACATGCTTAATTATATAATTGACTTATCAATTAGATTGATATAATATAATTGACAGGCCCGATGGCGCAGATGGTAGTGGTCCTGTCTTGGGGGCTAAAGGTCGTGGGTTGAATGAATATTTGTATTTGTTCTATGCCCGGGTGTTAAATACATGTACATATTTAAGTAGTAGGTATATTTGTGATTCCTCGTGTCTAATGTCCGTTACACAAGTGCTTTAAGCTACTTATCATGGAGTCAGGTCAATGCCATGAGATGTTGGGTAGTAGAGACACTTTGATACAATCTGAGAGGTTACCAATGTGATGTAAATAAACACTATTTTGCGATTATATCAGGAAACAAACGCTAAATGCACCTGACGAGATACTCAAAAATAATGAAAAATTCCGCGATAGTATGTCTATCTCTGAAGGATAACCCACAATTTTTTATCTTCATTGCACCTGCGCGACACCGGGGCAGGTAAACTATATGTAGTCCCCGCATTCCTCCGGTAACGGAAGCTATAAAAACAAAAATCTCCACTATTTTAAATTAATTTATATTATACAAAGGTCGTCTGCATTGGTACCTCACTCCCACCTACTTCTACCGCCAGATAGCAGTGTTCGCATTGCTGTGTTCCGGTTTGAAGGGCTCACTCTTCATACCTGCGAAACACAGCAATGCGGCTGTGAAATTACTGGGTAAAGTGACATAATATCTTCAAGCACAAGGTTGGAAGCGCGTTAGTGATATACTTACGATTATATGTGATGTAGATGCTACATGCTGGTGTGACGATTAATATCACGCGAACTTACTTGTTGGTCGACCTAGTCTAATAAAAAAAACAAGTAATGTGTCACAGAAAAAAAAACAAAATGGCGTACGTTATTCGACATTAAACGCTTCATAATGTTTTGGACTGTTTAAGCTGATGTAATTACAAAGCCCATTACTTACGACGCTTGTGAAGCAATGAGTAAGTATGTCAGTAATTTCACCCTTAAAAAGTCATACAAATTATCACAAAAAACTAGCTGACCTAACAGATGTTTTCCAGTCTTAGTTATTCTCATATGATTATCATGAACTATCTCACAAGTTGGATCTAAGAGTAAGCGACTTAAAGATATAAAGATTAACCTTCACAGCAGGCAATCTATTTAAATCGTTCTAGTCGTTCAGTTCATCCTGGACATGGAATTAAAATTTTTAGCCTATCAGTATTATATATTGCGGTTGTTTTATAGTTTTTATTTGAGTAATTAGGTAAAGAGTTTCTGTTATTTTTGCAACAGATTGATAAACTATTATTATTCTTAAAATTAGAAGTTAAAGATATTTTCTAGAGTATGTCGACAAACAAGCATGTCGGCCCGCATGATAGTATACGTCACCACAGCTGATGCTATAGGGGGTTACTGCTTTCATTTTACAAAAATAAAATTATCGAGGTTTGAGAAAATATCTTGTAGTAATCTCATCTTATGCGCAAAGTGTCGTGGGTTTGATCCCCACCCAGGGCAAATATTTATATGATGAATATCTGATAGAGGAGGTACTATTCTACTCTACCATTAGGTACCCGACAGGTGTCATACCCGACAGAGAGCAGTATATTCATCCACCCATCCAAGACAAAGCAACCCTAGCTTAAATGCATAGAGTAGGGATAGGCAGCAGCATCCCCCTCGCAAAAGCTGCTCTCTGCGATTACCAACACGCTTGGCTAGCCCGGCTATTATGGGCAAAATTCCCCCTTTGTTGGGGAGGCCTATATCCAGCAGTAGATTTCCAATGGCTGGTATTATGAATTCCTCTGTTGTCTGCTATTCGTAACACAAGTGCTTTAAGCAAACTATTCCGGAGTCGGGCCAATGTATAAGATGTCGTGTACATTTAATTATTAATAAATAAAAATTACAATAAACATCACAAGCGCATCGGAATCTATGACCTGAATGGAGGTATGCGATATTACACTTCGACAATAATACAACATCACAACAGAAACTTCTAAAAAAATAAGTGTTTCACAACTTTAATCCGTTATTTTTTAATGCTTTTTTTATTTATATTATGGACTTACATTTAACATAACTGTCTATATTTGATTATTTTGGATTTGCTTTTTTTTAATTTTTTATTGATGTATTTTTGTTTATTATAAATTACGTCCACTCAAATCGAGAGCAAAAATTTTTCTGCAGCGTAATTTTGGTAGCATGGACCATAATAGCCTTTATGATGATGCGATTGAAATTGATTGGACACCGCTTTTCGTCTCCCTTTCAGTCAATGTGCCAGTTGACATTTTTGTCTTGATACTAACACAGCTTCACGACAAACATGCTCCGATACGACCAGTTAAACACAAACAGTTGCCGGCACCTTGGTTGACTGATAGCATTAAAGCAGCAATACATAAAAAGTCGGCTGCAAGAACAAGATTTAAATGTCAGCCTACTAAGGTTAATCGTGACAAATATGTTTCCATTAGAAATCTCTGCAATAAGATGTGTAGAAATGCTCAACGCCAACATATTCATGATTCAGTACAAAATGGTGATCCAGCTTCACTCTGGAAGTTTCTTACCCCATTGGAGTCGGAAAAAGTAGACACATTACAGTCCCTCAAGTTCTTGGTTTAAATTCTCTTAATCATCATTTCACAGCGTCGTCCAGTTTTGATGGAACAAAAAAATTACGTTCATTAAATTTTCTTTCGTCTTTGCCAACTCCGAAATATTCACCATTTATCTTTAGTCAATTTTCTGCTTGTGATGTTGAAAGGAGTATATTGTCTATAAATTCCAACGCGGTTGGAATTGCTGTATCACCCGTAAGATGATCCTACCTATCCTGGATCCTACCCTGCCTGTAATTTATCATATTTTGAATTATTCGATATGCTCAGATATCTTTCCATCGGCATGGAAGGAAGCACAAATTATTCCTTTACCTAAAAAATCTAATCCTGTCTTAGTTTCAGACTATCGTCCTATCTCTATTTTTCCGTTTCTTTCCAAAGTCCTAGAACGCCTTATCCATGATCAACTTAGACCTTTCCTGTATAAAAATAACCTCCTAAATTCCTTTCAGTCTGGGCTTAGACCAGGCCATGGTACCACAACTGCCCTCGTCAATATTACGGATGATATACGTTCGGGAATGGAAATGGGTAAGTCACGGTATTGGTACTGCTGGACTTCAGCAATGCTTTTAATACCGTTGACTGCGATATCTTGCTTGGCATACTACGACCTTATAACGTGTCTCCATCGGTTATTGACTGGTTTCATAGTTACTTGTTCGGTCGCCGGCAACGAATTTGCATCGAAAACGAATCATCGTCTTGCTACTCTATGTCTGCTGGGGTTCCACAAGGTGGCGTATTATCTCTATTACTCTTCGCACTATTTATAAACTCAATTTCACATAACATTCTATCGTCCTACCATCTTTATGCAGACGATCTTCAAATTTACTACCAAACACCAGTTTATGACCTTAGTATGGCTATAGATGCTATCAATGATGATTTGACCCAAATTAAGAAGTGGAGTGAATGTTATAGTCTGGATGTGAATCCATCCAAGACTCAAATCTCTGTGGTAGGCAGTCCAAGGATGATCTCCACTATCAATTGGCAAATTCTTCCCCAAGCTTCTTTTGGCGGCATTTCTATCTCTTATAGTAAAGCAGTCAATAACTTGGGAGTATTTATGGATAGTGATTTATCTTGGACTACTCAACTCAAAGAGGTTAGTCGTAAAATGTTTGCCTCAGCGGCCTCTCTGAAAAGGTTGCGGAACTTTCTTCCCTTTGCTACCAAAACTGCTCTTGCACAATCTCTCCTTTTACATATATGGGACTATGCGGATGTGTGTTATCAAGATCTCACTGAGGACCAGTTCGAGAAGCTTAAGCGTCTTCAAAATTTATCAGGTTCATATTCGGTTTACGCAAATATGATCATATATCTAAATTTCGTAACGAGCTCAAATGGCTTCCTATCCGACTTCGCAAGAATGCTCATATTCTTTCATTACTATATAAAGTATTGTTCCTTCCTTCCTCCCCTAATTACTTAAAAAATAGTTTTGTGCTTTTAGGTGACAGCCACGATAAATCTCTGCGATCATCAGAGAATTTACTACTTAAGATGCCGATGAAAAGAAGTTGTGGAATGCGCTTCCTTTGTCGATCAGACGCAATCACTGCCGATTTTTCGGAGAATGGTAGAGGGGTACTACCTATCATTGTAGTTGTTGCCTGCATCTTATTCGTTTTATATTCTTCTCTTTATTTTATTATTATTATTTGTGTGTTTGCGTGTGTGTATGTATGTATTGTATGTATGCATGTGTGTGTGAGTGAGTCTGCGAGTGTGGTGTGTGTATGTGCGCGCGTGTGTGTGTGTGTGTGTGTGTGTGTGTGTGTGTGTGTGTGTGTGTGTATATGTTAATTGTTTATATTTATACATTAGTTTAATATATTATACACCTCAATGTTTTCTCATTGTATTTCTTTTCTGTCCAAAGGTTGCCTGGAAAAGATCGCTCTATGCGATAAGGCCGCCTATTGTACTGTACTGTTGTATATTTTTCTATGTTATTTGAATGTGTTGCTTATTGTGTGTACAATAAAGATTATTATTATTATTATATTAGTGATTCCTCTGTTGTCTGATGTCAGCCACACACGTTTTACACGACTTACCTAGTCAACTCAATGTATGAAATGTGCGAGTATTATATATTTAGACGGGCCTGATGGCGCAGAGTAGTGATCCTATCTTATGCGCCAGGGGTCGTGGGTTCGATTACCACCCAGAGAAAATATTTATATGATATTTGTGTTTGTTCTGAGTCTGAATGTTAAATATACGTATCTAAGTAGTATATTCGTGATTCCCTTGTTTTCTGGCGTGTGTAACACAAGTGCTTTTAGCGACTTACCACGGAGTCAGGTCAAATTGGTATGAGATGTTGTGGGAATTTATTATGTATTATTATATATAGTGCCTTTGACTATATAACATCAGAGCGGGGAACTACACCGGACAATTTGTGAATTGATAGTAATTGGGTTCCGACTGCGCCATCCAACGTTCGCACTCGACACCGATTTCAATCACAAGTGGAATTAGTCACTCGGTATTACTCCAGTCGACCGGCGCTCAGCGCCCCCTCCGAACGACAGCTACATTTATAAAGTTGCCATTTTTATTGAGTATAATTAATAATTGATTGAATTGAGTACAAATTATACCTCACTCCCACCTATTTCTAGTCACTAGTGACCTAGTTCGAAGGGTGAGAGAGGCGGTGAAGTTACTGGGTAATGTGACGTAATATCTTTAAATCACAAGGTAAACTCTAGTGATATCCTTGTGATATTACGAGCGTCTGTAGGCTAGGGTAGCTTTACTACCACGCGGACTAATCGCTTGTTTGTCGAACTGGTGTAGAAAAAGTAGTGATATTTTTATATCCTAAGACAAAGTCTCGAAACGATTCTCTTTTCTTCTGACGAACCTATTGCTGGACTACTCGGACGTCAATTCCAGTGCCACCGAAAAAAGGGGGCGGGACCTCTCATAGATGAGAGGTCCGATGCCCGTATTCACCCTGCGTACCCCGCAAAGTTCGCGAGATCGGAGCGGGACCGACGGCGCGCCCGAGGGCACCTCTAGAGGCTCGACCTAGGCTCGGGCCGCCGTCGTTGGGGTTGAATTGAACTATGAAGTTTCAGCAAAAGAGGACGGATAGAGTCGGTTCCCGCCCAGTAAAAGTATTATGAGGATGAATAATTGTATTTTTTCTAAGTCTGGGTGTTATATATGTTATACAAGTATCATATTTGTGATTCCTCTGGACAGACTTTTTTAGCTACTTAATTGGAGTATGGTCAATGTTTTGAGATTCTGGGTGAATTATTATTACTATTAAATAAATTAATCTGGCTACATAACGAGGTATAACAATTTCAAAATAAATTAATGTAATATAAATAATATAACATAATATTCACTGAAATACATATTTTAAAATCCAGACATAGAACAATCACAAATATCATCATATAAATTGGGTGGGGATCGAACCCACGACCCCTGGCGCATAAGATACTTATCACTACCATCTACGCCATCGAACACGTCAAAAATATAGACACATGAGATAAACATAATAACAAAACGCAAACTGGCTGACATATCAAGGCAGGGCCTAAACCATAAGGGTTAGAAACTTGAAAATCCACACATGGGTTCCTTTTATAACATAGGGTGAGCACTATGAAATGATTTTTAAAAATTCACCCTCTAAACTGGTTTAACGGTGGTGAAAAGATAGTACGAAACTTTGCTGTTTTTAAAGTTATTTAATTAAATATCAGTATACAGATTCTTCATTACAAATTATGAAACACAGGCTAAGAGGTATTTGAAAATAATCCCTTAAGGGGTAATATGGGATTGCAAAGGTCTAAGCGCGGGTGAAACCGCAAGGCGCTTGCTCGTTATGTATATATACTTTATACATGGTTAATAACCTTGAGTAGAATTTTACAATAAAAATATAAAACATTTGGTCCGAAGTTCACTTAAGGGCGTTAACATATTTTCATCATCATTATTATCATCATTAACATCATCATCATCATAACCGCCGTCAAACGTCCACATTTGGACATAGAACCCCAAGAAATAAGGAAATTGCTAATAATTTCCGCGCTAGCTTCGACCGTCCTGGTGCTTTTTAGCTACGCTGTTTCTGATGGATGATGGACACCACCACCGGTAGGTTCTGGTATCTCAGTCGCCTCTACGACATCTGGTACAGAGAGAAGTGAAGTGATTTAGTTGTAGTATTTATTTTATTTATTTATTTATTTAACTTTATTGCACAAAATG
>JACJUM010003272.1:6754932-6793026 GCA_020976665.1 Heortia vitessoides | reverse complement strand
CGATAGACCGCAATCCACTGGACCGCAATACAGCTGCAGCATTGACTTTTGTAGCCAAAATTGTTAGTAGCCATTTTTGTTTTTGATTTTTATTTCCTCATTCGTTGTCAGTTCTATAAGTTTTTCATCCAACTAGGGTGATATTGCTATGTTGACATTTGAAAAAGGACCTAACACCCAGTCTGGTATTTCCAATTTCAAAACGTCCTGGAATCTTTCAATGAAATCACTGTAAATAATTTCCAAATGTCTTCTTTATTTTAGAATACTATTAAATTGGGAAAATTTTGGTACTCATGTCTGCCGATATTCTTTTTATGTAAGATCAGCTTGGCTACGAAAGTAAGTTAAGGTAAGTTCAAGTTATCGCCTTGAAGTCGGAGATTCATATCATTACGCAATTAAGGTCTGTCAGGTATGCGATATCATTCTCTAATGTGATAAGGTTTTCGCGCAATTCTGTTTCTTTGTTTACCAAGAACTCTATGACAGAGTCAAACAGATTGTAAAAACAAGTCAGCCAATTTCCTTGTGATAGCCAACGCACTTCTGTGTGAAATATAAATCTTTTGAAATCTTCATCATTATCAACGCAAAGTTGACTAAATAATCTGTCATTTAAAGAGTAGTTACGTTTTAAATACAGTTTCTCCTTTTGTGTTTGTGTCTAAGTTTACTTAAACACTTGTTTAAAGATAGCGCACGAAACCACAAATGAAATTAATAAATAAATAACGAGCTCCCATATAGGATTTAAATGCAGCAAGTAACGACAGGGTCAAGACAAGCGCGCAAGATGGTGTGAGTTTGAGAGATCGATTAAAGGATAGTGTGATTTGAGATCGATGTGGTGTAAAAGATGATGTCGTGACGACAATAGAGAAAGGAATATTGAGATGGTTTGGACACGTAGAAAGAATGGATGAAAGTAGAATGAATACTTCTAACCTGGCCTTTCTTTAATACCTTTTCTACCTGGGTAAGGTGAACATACCGTCTAGGTCTTCCTATGCCAACTCATCCATTCACTTCCGCTCTATATAACTGTGCAATCATTCTACTTTCATCTATCCTTTCTACATGTCCAAACCATCTTAACATTCCTTCCTCTATTGTTGTCACAACATCACCTTTTACACCACATCGATCTCTTATCACACTATGCTTTAATCTATCTCTCAAACACACACCATACATACTTCGAAGTGCTCTCATTTCAACAGCATTTATTCTACTCGCGTGCTTCTTCTACCATACCGAGCTGTTCATATAAGTGTTGAAACCAACACACCTCTATGAACAGCTCGACGGATATATACAAGCAACGCTGCCAATAAAAGCTAGTTTGCTATAAAACTAAAATGCTTTAAGTAAAGCCCATAAAAATGTATATACAATGTACATAGTATAATTTTTATATATCCCACGGTTTATGAGTTCGGCAGTATTAAATTTTTACAACCTATCCTTTTGTAATAAAAACATGGCAGCAGCGGAGGAGAAAAAGGAGGAAGTTTTCTCCGATAATATACACATCTTTACAAGAAAACGTATTATATTTAAACTTTATTTTGATTTCAAACAAAGAGCCTCGAGGAAGCTTCTGTTGATTTTGACTCAAGTTTACAAAGAGCTAGAACTTTTCGATCCCATTTCGCGTATCCTTAATAAGTTAAATACTTGTATCACGACGTTTTATCTCTACTAATATTATAGATGCGAAAGTTACTGTGTCTGTCTGTCTGTTACGCTTTCCCGCTTAAGCCTCTCAACGAGCCTCTCGGTTTTGATGAAATTAAGCACAGACAATCTTTAGACCCTGAGAAAGGACATAGGCTAACTATATAACTCGGAATAAGGGTTGTAAGGAGTCGAAAAGGGGGATAAAAAGTTGTATGCAAGTATCGCTATTTTTAGAGCTAGAAACTTGAAACTTATTTTTCAGGCCATTTATTCGATATAAATAAACAATTGACATTTAAAGTTTTTATTTATAAGTTAAGGTAAAGAGGTATGGTACCCAAAAAAAACTATTCCACGCGGATGAAGTCGCAGGCACAGCTAGCAAGTAATATATCATCAAAGTAAGTCTACTGTTAGACATAAGTCTCCACAAGAAAGAGGTCTTATGCCCACAATTGGCGCGCTGGGCAAGTGTGATGGCAATTGCAGACGGGAATGCTGCGGCCTTTCCCTGAACTGTTGCATTTAAACTACACTGCCTTGGGTTTTACCGGATATACCGCCATCTGTCGATTCCCGTACCTGAGTCGCCTCTTACGACACCTGGTACAGAGGAGTTACTATTGTAAGATAAGATGATATTAACTAGAAAAAGCTATTAATGTCTAGTGTAATATGACCTAGGTGTGAGTGAGATAGATATACTTTATTTACTTTATTTATCCGTACTTTATTTACTGATGCTGCTTATCTGACTTTATAACGCTATTTTTGATGTACGTTATTTTATGTATATATATACATATATATTTTTTATATCATATGCATTTATTGCGTTTATTTATACAAATATGTATGCCACGTTTATTTATTTTGTATATATATTGCCTGCACCACTATATATATATATATATATTTTTTTTTTCTGTTTATATACAGTTAACTGTCTAACCGTCATGGCGTTTGTTCTGTATTTGGTGACGAGTTGCTAAAAGTAATTAAATGTTTCTGAAGTTTAAGCCCATTTTTCATTTATACTTTATCTAAATGTAATCTTAGATCATAGAGGAATCACTCTTTATCATTCATCATATATTATCATCATGTCATTTACAACACAAGTTTATTAGGAGACGATTAGAAGTCAAATGTTTCCGGTCGTTGTACAACTTGAACACTGTGTTTGCGTCTCTGTATCACTGAGTAGTGACTAATGACGACAAACTAAACTCAGCGTATCTTGGACACGGTTGTTTGGTTTCCACAAGATGCAAGCAAGAAGTAACCACAGCTCACAAATGAAATAATGACGACAGTGCGCAAATGACATTGAATGACGACAGTATGCAAATAACGTGCGAATTTAAAGGACGTAAAACTGCTACGTTGTTTTTTCGGGCGAATGCTGGTCCACCAAGACGTCAGTTCCCTATGGACGATTCCCGCGTGTCTAGCAGGATCGTAGCGGGACTAACCTTTTTCCGAGTTGCGCATGTAGACAGGGCTATTTATCAACCTATGCATACTTGCCGTGAGGTACCGGCAGAGTAGAATAGTATCTCCTTCTTAAACAGGTGTCGTAAGAGGCAACTAAGGTACCAGAACTGACAGCTGGCGGTATATCCATCAGAGACAGTGTAGCTCAAATGCATAGGGTGGGGATGGGCAGGGTAGACCGCCATCTGTCGGTTCCGGTACCTCAGTCGCCTCTTACGACAACCGGTATAGGGAGGTACTACTCTACTCTGCTGGTACAGCACGGCAAATAAAATTTATCTTAATTTCTATATCTTAAAAATTCGAAATAGTAAAAATAAATGCAAATTTTAATACTTGAATAAATAAGTACATAGCAACATCGAGAACATTTAATATTAAAATTAATAACAATTTTGGTCTCTCTATTGTCTATGGCCAAAAAAATGCAGTGTGCACATTGTTATACGAGTATAAAGAGAGATAATCTTTCGGATAAAGAGAATCTAAGATCATGAGACAGTCTTAAAAACACCATCACGTTACGCCATCTTAATTTCGAGAAAAAAAGTCAATAATTCAGAGCCAATAAGGAAATATTTTGTAAAATGTATACATTCACTACTCCTAATAAAATGATTTTTCATCGAGTTAAATCGAATGCCGTAAAGTAACCGAAACATCGAACAAAAAATGTAAAAAAGTTTAATAAACCGCGTTTTAAAGCCGTTAGAAAGAGATTCTATTTTTTTTGCGGAATACTACTTACGGAATTCCGGACTACTCTGATGTCAATTCCTGCACCACCAATGGGATTCATGAACTACTTTCGGCTGCCTGCCATCTGCCTGGATGTCTACCGTCGGCTGCTGTGACGTGATGGTAAACATCACCACGCGGACCGAAAGCTTGTATGTAGACTCAGTTTAAATAAAACCATATGACCGATCGTAGCCGCGTACCCCTCAAGGTACACAGACAAGTTATATTTTTGGTTTTTTTTTAAACAGCTATTAATGCTTATCTATGTAGATAAAAACAAAATGTGATAATTATACAAATAAACACTATAATTATAGAATAATAGAGGCAGCATATATAACTTTTATGGACAGCCAAAATGTGTTAAAAAGGGCACGACTGGCTGTTCATAGAGGTGTGTTGCTTCCAACACTGACATATGGTAGTGAATATTGGAAATACCAGAAGAAACACGCGAGTAGAACAAATGAGAGCACTTCGAAGTATGTATGGTATCAGTATGGGAGATAGATTAAAGAATACTGTGATAAGAGATCAATGTGGTATAAAAGATCATGTAACAACAATAGAGTAAGGAATGTTGAGATGGTTTGTACATGTATAATGGATGGACGAAAATAGAATGACTGTACAAACCATATGTAAAATATGTAGAATGGAAGTGAATTGAAGAGTTTGTATAGGACGACCGAGGGCGAACATATCTTAACCAGGTAGAAGAGGTATTAAAGGGCCAGGTCTGAAGTACCAAGAATAAACGAGCGTGTATAGAAGGACTAACGTGAGTAAGGAAAGAGAAAGAGGTATGCCAGGATCGTAACAAATGGAGATCCATAGTCTCTGCCTACCTCGATGGGACCACAATCTTATTTTATCTTATTTTATCATCATTATCGTCATAGCAGCCGTAAAACGTCCACTGCTGGACATAGGCCTCAACTAAAAAGGGCGAATTTAGCCATAAATGCCGGGCAAGTGTGCTGGCAATCGCCGGGCGAAGCTCAGGGATGATAATGCTACAATGCTCAATGCCCTTCTCCGCCCTGTTGTATTTGAGCTACACTGCTTCGGGTGCATATACCGTCATCTGCCGGTACTGGTACAGTTCTACCGACTACAGATAGAGGGGGAGGTACAGTCCTATTCTGCCGGTACCACACGGCTCCTGACAATTAACACAAGAGAAATATGATCCAATTTGATAGGATTTTTCTGGCGTTATGAGCGATTTAATAAAACTAAACGTACGGTGGGCCAAACTATCACCTCCTACCCAAATCTATTACATTTTACAGCCAATTTTAAACTCAATGGCTCGTAATTACAGATTAATATTGATTGCGACGTTTTGACAGATTTCCGTAAGTTGCTCTGTTGATGTGTGTACATGGCGGTAAAATCCTAGCCTTCTCTTCCTTAACTTCTCCTCACTGCAGGTTAGATTTTATGGAATCCAAATGCATCCGGAACCAACGGTAAGGCGTACATTCCGAACTATGGAGGAGCTGGATATAACAAATTTTCGGTCACCCATCCCAATACCGAATGCGAAGGTTCCTTCACTTTAAAGATCGCTTGGCGACTGCGTTAAACCCTGGACCATCAGCACAACAAAATGTTCATCAAAGTACAAAAAAACGTCAAACAATATAACTTCAATTCCAGCGACACCGGAGGGAAAGACAATAACGAAACTCGTCATAAGATAGGTACGTTCGGAATCCTTTAAGTGGGAAATAACAAACTTTTAAATATGGTTGCGATCAATTTGTCTGTCCGTACGGCGCTCCTTCATGGAGAGCATTCACCTGCAGAGTAATTCACGATTACAATTCGAGCATTACAGTATAATGCTGACCGACGAGCATTCGCCCGTAATATAACAATACGAGATACGGTTTGAAGCATTACTTACGTCACGAACGAAAATCATTCTCATTTTATCTAATAACGTGAGTTACTGTTTCGAGAATTGTGTTACAATAGCAATGAGCACGCGCTTGTAATTAAAAGTCAGTTGAGTCGATGTCAAACATTTCCTTGGAAATAAAAATATTTTTACATAAAGACTTCCTATGATAACTCAGTGAAAGTGACGTCAAATTCCGGCCAACCATTCCGATGATTAGTGGGAAGAAACAAAACGAAAAATAATAGTATTTCCTATTACAGTTTTTGTTTGAAATTTTCACAAAACAACTTATTATTTTAATTCAATTTTCTTATACAGATCTTATTAGAATATAGTTCATAACGTACAAGCAAGGTCAATGACCCCAAATACTACTTAACCTATGAAACTAAAAAATCTCAAATAATTTTCGCATCCGAATATTCAATATGACCACAATCTCAAATATCATTAACCACAATGAGCAATCCATGAAGATTGCAGACTTATGTAGATGTATGCGTTAGCAAACAGACTGGTCAATGACCTTATAGATGCACCATGCATAAGGGGCTTTGCAATCTAATGAAAACTCTCTCACCAGAGAGCACAGAGTGTATCTTTGATTAATCTCATATTGACATTATTTTCCTATGGCATTGTATATTTTGAGAGGTTAATTGGTGTTGGCAATTCATATTGAAAATATAGAACTACTGAAATAAAAATGGACAATTATTTTTACTATAACCATTTGGGATTTCTATTTTCAAATGTGAGTTTAAATAATAGACAATTATAAATATAGCTACTTTAAGTCAGTTGTAGTATTTATATTATATTATGATCAGAAAGATTTAGGGAATTTGTTAGCTTGAGAATGTCTAAATAAACTAATCTTCAGTTTGCATGATTTTTGAAGGTTCACTTATATTTGTAATACATGGGATGAATTACAAATACAGAACTTTTTATGCATACAAATTGATGTCTACAATACTATATTGTAGATATCAATTTTAGTCATTAAAACAACAGTTATAATGTTTAATTCCTCCAAATGTCTTGTTCTATATCCTTGAATTCATAATAATAATAATATATTAAGAAAAATTCATTCATTAATATTTTATATAGAATCTCCCTCCAATGAACTTGTCCCTAAATTTAAAAAACATTGTCTAATGAAAGTTTAAATTTGCAAACGAGTACAAGAACAATGTTCATTGAATGTTGGTCAGGCGTGACTGTTGAGCTCAAGGTCTTGGGTTCAATTCTGTGATCAAACAGTTTTGGAAATCTTGCATAGCAGCTTGGTTCTGAAATGGTGTCAACTGCACTCAAATTAGACAGATACCTGTCCAGCGGTGTCATTTTTATAGGGAACATTGAAATTACTAACATAATATCAATTACAATATTAAATACCTACCATTCATAACAAAATTATGCAATGCAAACCAATGACAATAATAAATGCCATTTACCATCTTCATAAAAGCTTATTCTTTGTTTTGTAATCCAGAACTCTATTGAGTTGCAAGTTGTAAAATAAATATATTTCTGACTAGCTGCTAACTTAATCTTATTACAGTAAATGTTATTAGTCAAGTTATATATTACATGTGACTGTTACATTATGTATAATTACTTATATAGATTATGCAAAATAAATGATATTATTTAGTGGTTTTAGTGCTTCAATCGGTACATTTGCTGCCAGAACAGGAATAAAAAAAATCTTATTAGAATTAGACCATTATAAATTTCATCATATAATATTATTAATAGATATTTTTATACATTTTTAAGACTAAAAATAAAGTTGACCTCCAAAATAATACGTAATTTTATCTCTTACTGTAGCTACTCTTTGAATCCATATTTAAAATAAGTTACTCATTTAAAAACAGATTCAATAATCATGTATTCCGTATATTCGTATATAATTTAGGAATAACATAAAATATACTTAAAATCTCATACATTTACAGTCATGCATGCATGTATTGGTTAAAATACACAATTAGTTTACCTCCTCCCTAGAACAACAATCCCTATTTGTGCTTGTAAAATGTTTGTAGGTTTTTGAAAATATTATTGCAGTTGGTATTTGATAAGATGACCTTTAGTCCCTAAACAAGTTGATTAAAAATTCCTCACAATTACAATCATGTGTGGTTATAGTTTTAATTGAGAACTAAATTAGTTGTGTAATAGTCACTAACTAAAAATATTTTTAAAGCAATGAATTCCATTTTGAATAATCTAGAGCATTAGGTAAGTTGGTGACAATCTAAAAGCTGTGTGAGTTAATGTTAATTTTGTGACCAAAGGGACATAACAGGCATGGGCAGAGTGCATTGCTCTCTGATAAGAATAACACCGACCTTTTTGGCCATAAACGTGCACGACAGTTAGTTAGCGTGACCTGCTGTTAGATTACTTGCTTCTAGATGCGCGCCGATTCGTTTATGTACTTACTGTGATCAGCTGTGCTTGTAAAGTCGAAGAATGATGTGCATCCTCATCCGTGACAATCCCAGGCATCCATGTAATCCGTAACAGCACAAAAACACAATTCTATAGTGAACTTTCACGATTGGAATGCACTAGACACAACTATCAACCAAACAAAATAGAAAACACACACAAATAAACAATCTTATATATCACAGAAGTCAATG
The DNA here is from genome assembly GCA_020976665.1 of Heortia vitessoides. Taxonomy (NCBI): domain Eukaryota; kingdom Metazoa; phylum Arthropoda; class Insecta; order Lepidoptera; family Crambidae; genus Heortia; species Heortia vitessoides. The sequence goes on along the minus strand of JACJUM010003272.1, from coordinate 6,784,527 downwards.
GTCGCAAGATCTCAGAATTCCTTACCGCTAACCCATATTCGGGCACTGTATTACTGTGTAATGAACGGAATTATTACTACCAATTTACGGCACCGCTCTCAACGTCCGTTCGCCCGCTGAGAAAATTTTTATAATGTTTTTCGAAAGCGCCTAGACTCCCCGCCGTACACCTTTCGAAAAAGTACAAAATACAATCGCGCGCTAAATAGGAAAATCGATAAGGCCGTTGGATCGTCGCCGAATCTAAACTAGAATAATAATTTATCAAAAAATGTAATAAAAACGACATTATTTCTTGTGTGACGGTTTCGAACTGTCAGAATTTTCTATGCGCAATACGGCCAGTTTACGAATGTACTGTTTGTGCTACGAATAGCCATCTCCCTATAATAGCATTTAAAGTTAGCCGGTTAACTCATATTGATGAGGGAAACTGGACCTTATCGTCAGTAGCACTTAAGACTTTCCTATTTGGCGCTAATCGCGAAAAATTCGAAACGGATACGAATTTGTTTGTAAAACTTACTACGAGCGGTAATCAGTCAATTGGAAAATTCCAAATAATAAATGGAGAGCGGGCGCGCGGTATCCGTTGAAAGAAACGCGAGACACTGTTTTCGAAACAACACTGGCTCGACGTCATTTTTGGCGTATTTTGAGTTGGATCGTGAACGGGAAAACTCGAAAGCGTTCGGTTGCGAGAACGAGATAGACGTTAATGTTGTGTGACCGATATTGAACTTTATTGCGTCTAGAGTTTCATACTTTCTAGTTAGATATTCGCTTAATGCCGTGGGAATGTGTGTGAAGCCGTACTATTTTGAAGTTTTTTTCTATACAACGTATAGATAGGCTAGAGAGGAGAACGGCTGTTTTTCTATGTAAAATACGTTGGTGTGTGTAACTTCCCGTATGTGTAGTTATCGTATGGATAAACTTATTTCTGTGTGAGTTTTTGTATTACTTACTTAGGTATATAAAAATTGTATAGAGGAGAGCTCGCCTTACGGAATCGATAATGTAAAAATTCATTTTATATTTTTGAGCAAGTCATGGCCTCTCTATGAAATCGTGCCAGTAAGGTAGCCGATAGGAACTTAGCTATGTGTATGGGTACTCGGAATGTTTTAGAAGTATTTGCAATGTGCATTCTTGTAGTTTTTGATATCGGTATTGGTACTCGACATGTCTTAATTGATTTGTTTGTTTCTATTCTGTCATCCTATTAGTACGTACGTACAAAGTATTTTTGTGTGTATTAGAACGTTTTGTTGACGCTTGAATAAGTTTTGAAAACAACAACTACCTAGATAGGTATTTGGTAGGTATTTTTGCATGATACCTATTCATTCGGCACGTAGTGCCGGTCGCTTCCGCAACTCGTAATAAATTCCTAATAGGTACCTATCTAATAAGGTTGAATACATAAATACCTATACGTAACTACATTTGATAATGAATTGACGGTTTATGTTGACCGCTCTCATATTATCTATTCGCTGTAATAGAATATAGTTTCATTAACGCTAAATGCATTTTTTTTATAGAATCTATTTGTTTGCTGTTGTACCTACTAACTATAATAGCGGATATCAGATTAGAGAGAGGTATGTATGTAGTTACTTGTGTTTTACTGTACTTTCGTAATTGGAGATGAGAAAATTTCTTGTTGCGGTTCGTCGATTACATCTTTTAAAATAGACTTTTAAGAATATTTTACTTAAAATATCTGCATATAACATTAATGATAATTAGAATGGTTTCCCACGGATTAAGTAAATTTACAGTGGATATCCACTATGCACTTCACCATTGGCCGCGAGGTACCGGTAGAGTAGAATAGAACCTCCCCCTGTACCAGGTGTCGTAAGAGTCGACTAAGGTACCACAACCGACGGATGGCGGTATATCCAAGCAAAAAAGTCAGCTCAAATGTACAGGGCGGGGATGGGCAGCAGTTTCCCCGTCGCGAAAGCTGCGCTCTGCGACTGCCAACACGATGGCCCAGCGCGGCAATTATGGGCAACATACCCCCTTTCTTGGGGAGGCCTATATCCAACAGTAGACTTTTATCATTATCATATCAGGTGTAGGACGTTTACTAATCTAGATAGGGTTCCTCAAGTGATTTCATGTGGGGGTTTTACCCATAATTTAATAGCTAAGCAGGCGTGGTGGATATCGTAGCTTCGCGATCAGGATGCTGCTGTCCATCTCTATACTGGTGCATTAAAGCTATGCCAGCTACATCCCTACTTATTTATTTATTTGATATTACCAACATAACTTACAGTAAATTAAGAACAATAATTGTGTATTCAATAGATATTAACTAACTGTTCTTACAATTACAGGCAATTACATCATGCATAATTATTAATATTTAAAAAAAGGTAATAACCACTCAGTAAGGATGTAAAATAAATAACGAAATACACAAACATTGAAAATCAAATATCTCAGCAATCTTACGGTACGCCATCAAACGATTTTATCAATGACAAACACCCGGGAAGAGTATGAAAATTAATGTCAAGTTCAGGCAGACTTTAGGCTAGACTATTACACAGACTTACCTATATCATAAACGCAAAAATTTGAGAGTATAAATGTATGTTGGTTACACTTTCGTGTCGAAACGGCTGAACAGATCTGGATGAAATTTGACACAAAGATTACCTATTGATGACCTGGAAAAGTTCGTAGCAGCACTATTTATGTCCGAAACATGTTTCCGCGAGATAGTTTAGGCTTTCCTTTCTATCAATACGGCACAAATTTTTGCGCAGTCTAGATTTTTCTATGAATAACAAGAGTTCCTCTGGGATTTAATATAGACCACGCCGACAAAGTCGCAAATGCAAATCTAGGTATAAAGGTATCTTTATATATATATATATAAAAGGAGAATTTGACTCGACCCACAACTTTGACCTGATTCTGTGATAAGTCGCTTAGAGCACTTGTGTTACGGACATCAGACAACAGAGGAGTCTCAAATATACTACAAAAATACATATATTTAACACCCAGACACAGAACAACCATAAATATCATCCATAATATTACACTACAAAAAGGTTTATTGAGAACTCACCTCCTAAGGGGGTAAAACGGGGATGCTAATTTTAGTAAGAAACTGCTGTTATTGAAGTTATTCGAATTATATTTAATAGAAATGTAAATTGAAAGTCATGAAATGCGTGTAAAATATTTTTTAGAAAATCGTCCTTTAAAGAGGTAATGGATGGCACAAAGTTAGCGAAAAAGTTTTACAAATTAATAAATCGTATAAGATTTTATGCGAATTTATTTATTACTGCTTAGGCAGCAATTTTACAGCTATTGGAAGTCCACTGCTGGACATAGGCCTCCCCAAAAAAGGAGAAATTTTGCCCTTTATTGCCGCGCTGGGCAAGCGTGTTCGCAATCGCAGAGCGCAGCTTTCGCGCCGGGGATGGACCGATCACCGATTCAAATGGATATACCGCCATCTGTCCGTTCTGGTACGTATCTTAGTCGCCTTTTACGGCATTTGTTACAGAGGGAGGTATTATTCTACTCTGCCGGTACCTCACAGCCGTATATCGTGTAACTGTTAATTTATTGTAATTGCGTAAATATCAGACAATACTAAAATAAACTCTCATGAAATAAACACAAATATGCATCGTATAAATAATTGTCCTGAATGGGGATCGAACCTGGCACACAAGATGGCGACACCAGCATTCGCCACCGGAACAATTTGTTCTTTCAACTGGCGAAACGATTGTGATGAAAATTTACAACCCTAGGGAATTACTTTTGATCTTCGGAAATTTCCCGCGGGACGAAATGGATAGAGAAGTCCACGCGGGCTGCAGACAGGCAGCGGGAAGTGACTGCTTTACACTATGTAGTGATATGACTTGAATGTAGTTTATCACTATGATTAAAATATAAAATATTTGAAATCGTTTTTGAATATCTGGATACCTCTGTATCAATCCGTAGGGGGTCTAGGAGGCGATTGGGATACGGGAGCCGACAAATAGTAGGCAGGGATGGGCAGAAGCATTTTCGTCGCGAAGCCACGCACTGCGAATTATGTGCAACCCCCCAATGATTAAAATTACCCCGGGGAGGCCGAACAAATGGTGTGAATAATAAAAAAATAATTACAGGACGTCTTATATAATTTCTTCATTCTTATGATAACATGATAAAAAGGTATATACTTAGATAGGCACTTCAGCCCAATACAATTCTATGGTAGGAGTATATTATGAAGTTCTCGAGGAAATAGGGTGGTATGTTAAATTATCTCTCACCTGTTTGTTATTTCCATGGGAATAATAAACCCGATTTTAAATAAAAAAAAATCTAATAAGAAGCTACAACATCAACACTGTTTTATATTCCTCCGTGATATCCCTATATATAAAGAATAGTTTCATTGTAAGTTTCTGGAAATGGCGTGAGCCAAAGCAACACCAAGTATTATTAAATATATTAATAATCACTGTGATTCTGACTGATAGGACAGTAACACTATATTATTAATTTTAATACTATAAATTAATTTCATAACAGTCCTGACGGACATGTCATTCAACCAAGCAAACGAAATTTTCCCGCCATTCAAGTTTATATTTCACGCCGACAGAGGCGCCACTGAGTCACAATTGAATTAAACATAAATATCGATCAAAAATATTTGCAATCGGAAATTGATACATTGCATGCTTAGATATTTTTAAACTGAACAGCCGTCAACACGACGAGTTTTTGTCTAAGGTTATTGCCCGTTCATAAGTTATGATCATCTAGAAATATAATTGGGTATTATTATATGGATTTTTATCGCACAAGTTGCCATCATATAAGGAAATAAGATCAATAAGTAAAATCAGAGGCGATGCACACAAAATTGAGGTATGTACAAATAACTTAAGGTTCATATTTGTGGCTTCAGATATTTTGTAACAGACGAGAACAAGAGAAAGGTGGGAAAATAGCAGCGAACTCTTTTTGTATATTTTTAACGCGGTACTAGTAATACCAGATGGCTCAATCTATACAAAAGAGTACACATACGGCGGTGAAAGAACAAAAATAGACGTTCTGATTGACCGAGTTGCTCCAAAAACGGGAATCTCAGCTTGGATAGTATCAAATATAATTGGAGCAAGCTTTTTAGTCTAAACTTATACTGAATCTACTTTAGCCTAAGTAAATACTTCAAGATTTAAGATTCTGGGCACAACACAACATTTTTCTTGTATTATGAAGTCAGCTAACAAGCATATCCCCTGGTGATAAACGTAACAGCAGCCTAAAGTCACTCGTGTCATCATAAAGATATCACTAGCGTAACGCCAACCTTGTGAACTGACGATACTATATCACATATACCAAGTAATTTCACTGCTTTTCTCACATTCTCACATTCAAACCGGAACACAGCAATGCTAACATGGCGGTACAAATTGGTGAGAGTGGTAGAGGTACCAATGAGTACGACCGTTGCAAGAGATCTACCTCTAGCAACCTACTATTTAAAACAAGTATTGAAAAATAGTTACGTTTTCGTTAGTTAATTATCTCAGCAACAAAATTATATTTTATAGTATCTATGTAGTTCATTTTTTGATCGTTTAAAGGTGTCCATTCAAAATCTATCGAACCATCTGTAAATGTGTAATCATTGTTGCTTGTTTCACAATAACGTGCCACAATCACATTCATTTTAAGTATTTCACGAAAACACTTCCACTAACTTAATTACTGCTGGAAATTTTTGAAAATTACTTGTATTTGGTCTTATTTTCTGATCTGGCAGTGGAGGTTCCCTCAGGGTCATGAGATCAGAACGAGGTCGTCGGCGACCACTTAAGGGCGCCTCTAATCCACGGACCTGGGCGGAAATGGCCGTCGTTTGGGGTCCGGAGACAGCTCATAATTATGTCGTTTGAAAAATTATGAAGGCTGGTGTTTGACAACGTATCCAATGGCGCAGTTGGTAGCAGTTGGTATCCTGTCCCTTGCGCCAAGGGTCGTGGGCTCGATCTCCAGCTAGACCAAACATTTATATGATGATCATTCGTATTTGTTCTGGCTTTAATTAGGCCGTGAGTTACCGGCAGAGAGGAATAGTACCTCGCTCCGTACCAGGTGTCGTAAGAGCCGTCTAAGGTACCAGAACCGACAGGTGGCGGTATATCCATTCGAGACAGTGTGTCTAAATTGCACAGGATGGGGATGGGCAGCAGCAGATTGGTTGCGAAAGCTGCGTTCTGCGATTGCCAACACGCTTGCGCCAGCGCGGCAATTATGGGCAAAATTCTCCCTTTCTTGAGGAGGCCTCTGTCCAGCAGTCAACTTCCAATGACTTTAATGATGATGATTGGTTTTAATTACGTGAATCTAAGTATTATATTTGTAAAACCTCTGTTGTCTGATATCCGTAACACAAGTGATTTAAGCTTATCGGAGTCAGGTCAGAGGTATGAGATATCATGTGAATTTATTTATAAATACAACGAAACATTCATGCAATGCAAAAATAATGCAATTTCAGTCGAAAGTCTTAAAAATAATAATCGTCTTTAATTTAGAAATTCCGGTAATCAAATAGGAAATTATGTCTAAAATCGTCTCCTAAATCATGTCAACAAACTGGCTGTAGACTTGGTGAAACCTAAAATTACATTCTCAAGATTACAAAGAAAATGGCATGGACATGGATGAGACATAAGTTCTTCTGTCCTCTATCTATTGAAGTGGCCACTGGATCTAGACCACGAACGCCTATCGCTAAATAATAAAAATATTGTTGAAAGTCGAAAAGTAATAATAATGATATACTCCAAAAATGACAAAAGCTCCTAACCTAATTACTCAAATAAAAACAAAAGAAACACAAAAGATTATGTCATCTGTCACGTCGTTTTAGCCATCAGTATAATTGCAATAAAGAACATCGAAAAATAAAATCTTAAATATATAAGGGACTTCGTCGTGTGTTTTACGTCAATACGCAATTGATAATAAGTATTTTAAAAATAACATTTGTTTCTTTAGATCCTTTTCTTTAGATTCTTTAGATCAAGAAATCTAGTCGTAACGTAATTTCGGATGAAGATGACTATAGATTATAGAATGTACCTACCTAAGAAAATAATGGATCAACCGATTTTTTTTTACTTTTTAAATTGGCTTCTATTACCGAGGTAAGTTTAAAGAGTATATATCAAAAAGTTTGTTGTTACAATTATTTATGAGGATTCCTGCTTTCTTATTAGATTCTCTTGTATGAGATCATCTCTTGACCATGATTTGGAATTAGATATAGATATAGGTAATTAATGTTGTTAATTAGACTGTTATTTTCTATAAATATACAAGAGGAAGGTGACTGATATATCAACGGAAGGCCTACAACTATGAGGGTTAAAAACTTGAAATTTTGCACATGGGGTTTCTTTTGCAACGAAGAGGAGTAAATCGGGGGTGCAAAGTTCGTACGAAACTTTGCAGTTTTTGAAGTTAGTCGAATTTATTTCAGTACCTATAAACATTCTTTATTGAAAGTCATGATATGGCATTCCTAGTTTTATATAAAGATTTGCTAACTCGGCTCTGTCTACCACAAGTTTTTAATGACATCAAAGTTACATTTAATATAACAGAGAGAAAAAATAGTACTTGTAAAAAGTATCAATCCAAATTATTATATTGAAACAATTTGCATAAATTAACGTTTCATAAATGCCGCGTTCCGACGGCGCAAGTTAAAACTGATAAAATGAAAAGATAAATAAACTTGGGGCCGTAGACTGTAAAACGAAGACGCCGTAAGACGCCGTATAAAAAAGAAAAAAAAGGCGGGGAAACACGAGAGGAGAGGGGATTCTTCCTCGAACTTACAACGCCATTTCGAAAATCGATCACGCGGCGCGTGTGTGGCACCGTTTTGAATTTCGAACTCAACTATACGAAATTCTACAAACTTTTAGCACACGCTAATCTGTGCCCTATAATGAAAGTTCAATGGTTCGTTTTCAGCTGCCGCTAAAGGGTTCTTTGATGTGTGCGTAACTACCACATGCGAGATACCAAAATATTAATGTCGGCCTCGCTAAAATAGAATTTTTGTGCGACGTACTACATGGCTGAATTTGGGTTGAGGGAAAAGACCCTTTTTGGTTCGTTTCAAAATTGAATTCATAAACCGTATGAATGTGAATTAAATATAAGACGTACGTCTCTTATTTAAGTCTAATGTTTGCGATTACGAAAGGATTTATTTGAATAGGTTTTACTTCAGAATTAAACTTTACTTATTATTAGGTACTAGCATGAGACAAAGATACAGTTATTAATTTATTATTTACGTGTTTAAATACACGAGAGTAATTACACAAATTTGTTTATTAAGGAACGTGAAATATAACCACACGCAGACGTTTTCGAACATCTGTTGTTTACCAAAAAGTTTCAATACGTACGCTAAAATTAAAACAGTAAACAACAATGTATTTTTATTTGCTAATAATAATATTATAGTGCGATGGTCACCAAAAAATATAGCAAATGTAGATAGTTGGCCTGTGTAGTTATCAATCTTTAGTTATGATAGCATGTTCTCATTATTCTTAGAAGTCGCGTGTGGTCGCCAGTATTTTCATATAATACTATTTGTCCAGGCAAATGTTGTTCTCCCCCATAAATTATATAAAACTATTTAATTTAATTAGTATTAGCAACATCAAAAAATAAGTGTTCAAAAATAAAAATAAAACGTTCGGGTCGTTCAACCCTTATCACTTTGAAGTATAGTATAAGTATAAAAGTAAAGCGATTCTCAGACTTACTGAATATGCATAAAAATTCCATAAAAATCGGTTTAGTCGTTTCGGAAGAGTATAGTAACTTACATTGCGACACGAGAGCTTTATATACAAGACAGCTTGTGTTATTTTGAAGTATGAGATGTATTATTTGTAAGTTTCGTTGTAATCCGGGTTTCTATACTTATTTATAGAGAACTAATATTGTAAATCTTGAAGTGAGCTTGATTCTTACCTCTTCTCTTATCTACTCAACTGATTTTTGTGAAATTCCACAACCAAGGGCATATTTATTTTATTTATTTAAACCCTGAAAAATAAATGTATTTCCTAAATAAAACACCTAATTGGTAAAACTGTTTAATAATTAAAGCTTAATCACCTTCAAGATTTCAGTAAAATATCGCGGGTAAAAGCTTTACTGGACTTGTTTGGTTTGGTACGAATAATTTAAATGTATATGAGCTCTTGGGAAGTATTTGGAGAAATGGAGACTTTCTTATGTCATATATCGTGATACTATAATTATAACTAATAAAAACATATGACAACATATTGTATAACTATATTTGTTTCAATATTGTAATTATGATAAAACTGGTCATTAAACGGCTTTAAAACGCGGAAAATTTAACTTTTTATCTTAATCTGATGATGAAAAGATGATTTTATCATTCTCGAGAATAATTGCCGCACGTTAACCGAAACATTAAACAAAAAATGACAAATAAACCGCGTTTTACAGCTGTTAAAAAGTTTATTACGAGTGGTAAAACTAAAATAATTAGCATCAGCATAACATAAAAAAAAACATCTACAAATGTCACTTTTCCCGCCAAAATCGGCTGAATAAGCTTTATCCAACCTTTGTCAAATTTTCTTAGTAAATTTTTGGCTATAGAAAAAAATAACAAATGGTACTCATTATTGATTTACAATTAGACGATCATTTTGGTATTTACTCATCTATTATTTATTGTTTTTACTTAACAAATATTCTCGCTATACGTCAAATCAGACGTTTGAATCTTGAAGCCATTTTAAGGAAGAGCAGGAAACTTGGCACAGTCAATGTTTGCAAATATTATAGGGAGGGAGTTTAAAAAGCTTATGTTTTACACAGGTTATATGTATTTAAAATAAATAATAAAATGTACACACACTTTCGTAATTCGTTACTAATATCATATATACCAATATACTAATATTATATGTACCTACACATACAAACATCACGCCTGTGTCCCTCTGGGGTAGACAGTCTCGGCATATTATGTAAGTATGTATGTATGTTTGTTTGTTACTGGTTCAGGCAGGAGTGGATGATTCGATCTAGATAAAATTTAGCACAGAAATTATTGATAATGTGGAGTAAGACATAGGCGATTTGTTATCCCGAAACTTTTTGCACAGTTCCGCTGTCAGGGAGCGGCGTAGACTCCCATTATTATAAAAGAATCTCAAGGGTGAGATTTTAAGTAAAAACTTAGAAGATAAAGTCACAGGAGGAAAGCTGTATTAACATATCATATTACATTTTTTGTTTATGGTTATAGTTATAGTTAGTCTATGCTTGAATTAAAAAGAAATTAATGTAGTTATATTTAATTAGCCAGGGCTGCTAGACGATAACTGCAAGATCGTTAATATTTTTTGGGATTTTGCCGATGGTAAGCATACATCATTGTGGCGGTTGTGAAGAGTAACTTCGTGATGATGAAGCTACTGCCCATCCCCACCTGATTGCAGGTGTTTACATTTACAGGACGTCAAAAATATGTTGTTGGCCTCCATAAATTAGATGAAGTGTCTTTAATTGAAGTTTAGGAACCACTGGCCTTTAATTAGGCCTGATTCAAAGATCGTATGCATTGGTCTCGCTCTTACTTTTTTCCAACGACAAATAGCAGTGTACGCATTGCTGTGTTCCGGATTGAAGGGTGAGCAAGGGCTGGCAACGCGCTATTGATATCCTTGTGATATTACGAGTGTCTATAGACTGCGGTGACGATTACTATCACGCGGATTGTATTCTTGTTTGTTGACTTGGTCTAACAAAAAAAGTATTTTATTTGTAGACAGTCGGCAGTTTTTTTTATCTACGAATAAATAGGTAATAGTTTTAGCTACCCCTCGCCTAACTCTACCGCCAAACAACTGCGTTCCTGTGTATTAAAACTAAAGAGGCAGCCTAAAAACTTACAAGGTTTTCCGAATCCGTACAAAGTGCAGGTCGTTACACTAGAAAACTTATAAATGTCCGCTTATCACCAAGTACTTGTGCTTGTTTTTTTTATGTTATGAAGTCAGCATACAAGCATTTGATCCGCTAGTTGGTTAACGTGACTACAACCTATAGACACTCGTGTCATCACAAAGACATCACTAGCGTGTCGCCAACCTTGTGAACTGAAGATACAATGTCACATGTACCCAGTCACATCACTGCCTCTCTCATCCTTCAAAGCAGAACACAGCAATGCGAGCATTGCTATTTTGCGGTAGAAATATGGGAGAATGAGGTACCAATGCACACGACTGTTGCTTACTGGTATACCTCTATTGAACTTTATTATGTGTAGGCATTATTATTCTACTTATCTCAAAGTTTCTAGGTATTACCAACACCGCTAGTAGATATCCTTGCGATATTGCGAGCGTCTACAGGCTGCAGTGATGCTTTCTATCACGCGGACTGTATGCTTGTTTGTCGACCTGGTGTCATAAAAAAATCCCGTCACGACATACGTTGTGAATACCCAAACGCCTATGGAGCGCAATTATAAGCAAAACTCGCAATAATAATGCAGCATAGAACTTATTTGTTTTACGACAGTGATTTACTCGCATTCAATCCAGCAGTTGTTTGAATAACACCAACCACGTTGCACTATTACCATATATATCACCAGCAGTTTTTTTTGCAGTACCCTTTCTGGTGGCTGGATTAAAGATCGTGCAGTATACCATACATAGTGTACATAGTTTTGAGGTACATGAGGTACCAGCTAAGCCGTAAGGTTACCAGCTAAGTGGAATAGTATCTCCCTCAGTCCCAGGCATCGTAAAAGGCTACTGAGGTACCGGAAATATATGGCGATGTATTAATCCCTGACAGAGTACCTAAAATAAAAGGGCAGGAATGGGCAGCAGCATTCCCGCTGCAAAGACATGCTCTGAAATTGCCACCACTTCTGCCCAACGCGGCAATTGTGGGGATAGGTACAGGATCGAGTGGACGTTCTGAAGTTGCTGTGACGATGTGATATAGTTTTGAAGACCTGTCTGCTGCTGGCTGACTCGTTTAAGGTAGCTCTAATTGAAAGGCCTGCACGGTGACTCTCATCAACCCTCAGAGTAGACAGATTTATAAAAACTATATAAATCTTTAAGGTTCTTTGTTACATTATCATTTAATTGATTTAATAGTGGTGAGGTATTTAAAAACAAGGTAAAAAAAAGGAAATGTTGTACCATCTCTACTTTAAAATATATATTTACACATCTTATACATTGACCTGATTCTGTGGTAAGTCGCTTAAAGCCTTTTCATCTGAGAACACAATCACAAATATCATACTTAAACACATATTTTCAACACCCAGGCACAGGACAAACACAAATATTATCACATAAATATTTGCCCTAGGTGGGGATAGAACCCAGGACCCCTGACGCATAAGACAGGATCACTACCAACTGCGCCATCTGGTTCGTCAACACACAAAATATAGCACAATTATCTGAGGACTTGAAATTGAAACTGAAAGGAATAAGCTAGATTTTTCTTTCAACTCATTATTTTAGCATTCTAATTGTGGTGTGTGGTACCGGCAGAGTAGAGGCGACTAAGGTATAGAACCGGCGGATCAGCAGGCAGCATATCCATAATAGTGGTGCTTGAACGCATATGGCGGAGATGGGCAGCAGCATTCCCGTCGCGAAGCTACGCTCTGCCATTGTCAACAAAGAGTCGACAGATGGGAAGTGGCATATCTATTTATAACAGTGCAGCTTGTATGCGTAGGGCGGGGATGGGCAGCAGCATCCCAATCGCGATGCTACGCTTTGCGATTGCCAACACGCTTGGGTAGCGCGGCAATTATGGGCAAAATACCCTCTTTCTTGGAGAGGCCTACGTCCAGTGGACTTCCAGTAGCTGATATGATGATAGTGATGATGAAATGTTACTTAAAGTACCGTAGCACTCCCTGTACCGGGAGTTGTAAGAGGTTGACTTGATAAAAATCCGGGAACCGACAGATGGCGGTATATCTAATAATCTTTTAAAACACAGTAGCTGTTCTGCTACAAAGGAAGAAGAAGTTCTACTCGGCTTGTTCTGTTATATTTGGTGGTTTTAACATATTTCTCAATTTTAACCCTATAATAAAAAAAAATTAAGTTTCATAAATTAGGTGGGTTGTGTTCAATTTTTCAACTATAGGAACCACTGTTTTGTGGACTGGTTAAGCTTCAAGAAAATTAGACTAACTAAGGTAATATTTATTAGAAAACGAACAACTATTCTAAGGTTCCGGTCGGGACTCGAACCTGAATCTTTCTTCTGCACCACTGTTGTGCTAGCCAGACCTTGGTACACCCGTCGAATTTTCCTAGCGTACTTACTTCCTTTGCTGAGAAATCAGCGCCTTCTTTACAATATTACCGGGCAACACCTCCAGTATTGCCAGGCTTTGCAAAAAAATAACATAAATATTACTCCCACACATACTTTATGCTACCCCACCCGATAGCATAACTTCCCTAAATGCCTCCCTCTGGCCTCTCACTGGCACTCCACAATCAAATACACTTTACACACACTTGTTTGGTTGAGCACTACACCGTGTTCGCCGGCGAACGCGTGTTGCCCACTCGAGCGGTGACCGGCCGCACTTGTGCGATCAAGCTATATCCTCTTTTGCTAAACTTAACTTCATCCCAACGGCCACCCGAGCCGAGGTCGAGCCTTTAGAGGCGCCCTCGCGTGATCGCCGTCGGTTCGGCCTGCGGGGCGACCGTAGCTAAACGCGCGGTCGTCGCCGCGGGGCACGCAGGTGAATACGGGCACAGGGTTGCACAAATGTGAGCAACCTCGCCTCATCCACCGGTGACGCTGGAATGTCAATTCCTGAGTAGCTCACCAAAGGGTTTCTTCAAAAGAAAATAAATCCTACTTTGGTCGTCAGATTACTATCCAAGAGTAGGGTATAAGGCGGATAGTTGCCTCGGACGGATACATGCCACAGTTTCAGTTGCTCTATATTAGACGTATTGACAGTGTTTTTTTTATCATAATTAAAAGCGTCCCCCGCGAAGGCCTGAATGCCACATAAGCCGTTGACGTAGGCACAAGTGTTTTGTCCGTGTCAGGAAACATCTTCCGCGGCGATACTTTGAGGAGCGCCAGAATTATATTGGTAAGTAATCTCTGTTAAATATTTTAATAACTGATTGCGATTTCAGTCCAAAATATATTTAACAACTGCCTTCGTTTCATTTTCGGTTTGCGTAAATACGATCATATTTCCCATTACCGTTCTCTTCTCGGTTGGCTTCCCATTCGAGAACGTCGCAAAATTCGAGTTCTGCCCACACTATTTTCAATACTTTTTGATCCGTACGCACCAATTTACTTAAAGGACAGATTCCAATTCATATCTTCCTCTCACGAACGTAATCTCCGTTCTTCTAATACTCTCTCGCTCTTAATTCCTTCTCATCACTCTAGTTTTTTGACAAACTCTTTTACAGTGACAGCTATACGCCTCTGGAACGAGCTTCCGTTGAATATTAAGCAATCCCCAAACAAATTTATCCTGAAACGCTGTCTCCGTACTTTATTTACTGATGCTGTTTCTTTAACTTTATAACCCTATTTCTGATGTACGTTATTTTATGTATATATATATACATATATATATTTTTATTTTTATATATACATATATAAATTTTATTTTTATATTTATATCATATGCATTTATTGCGTTTATTTATACAAATATGTATGCCACGTTTATATATTTTGTATATATATTGCCTGCACCACTATATATATATATATATATATATATATTTCAGTTTTGTGTAATGGTAGACTGTGAGATAATGCCTTTTGGCATTAAGTCCGCCATTTGTACATTTTGTAACATTTTGTGCAATAAAGTTAAATAAATAAAATATTTCGTTGAGTGCATTAGAGTTTAAATTGCACTGTTTATTAGGTTTTATTGTTAAATATGTTTTATTTATTTCGTAAATAAAAAGGGCAAGTATCCGTATCATATCGGATAGTTGCCCTACTATCTTCTGCGGATTGTTGCCCTGCGGCAACTATCCGTAATTATAAATTTTTAACAAGCAAAAACAGATTTTTTTCTTAGTTATTTTTTCCATTTGCTTTTACTATATTTTCTTGGTTTTACTATAGTTTATCTTCAATAAAATAAATACAGAAAGACAGGCGTGGTGCCGCGCCGCATCAACTGGATAGAAGATAGTTTAACACTTGCATTCGAAAAACTAAATAAAAAACAAAAAGTATCATTGAAATATCCAGAATTCATGGCATATCCTCTCGAATCTTAAGAAGACGGTATGAAAAATGAAAACCAACCAAAAAAATAAAAAATCAAAACAATATAGAGATATTACTAGCAGATAGCACAGATTTTATTAAACTGACTGAAGGAAGAGTTCTGAGGAAAATAAAACCTCGTATTTACAGTCCTCACAGTGAAAATGAATAAAATGTTTTAAGTTCAAAAATATCTAAAGGAAAAGCAACTGAAGGGCTACTAATCAAAGGCAAAAAAAAATCTATTGGAGACACTGAAAATATATTAAAAGTAAAGAATGTTAATTCAAAAATAAAAAATACCAAAAAAGAAGTTTCAGTTCATGATTATTGTGTAGAATGTTTTGAAAATTATAATTTAACTAAATCGAAATCAGATTGGATTGAATGTCAGATGTGTCTAATGTGGTTGCGTGAAACTTGTTCAACACTCAAAAACCATTGCATGAGATGTGGCGAGTTGAAAAACTTGACTTCTGGTGATAATCAACGATAATGCCAAAGTTGATTATCATATTTTTAATATTTAAGATAAATACTAATATTTAATTAAAAATTACATGTTCACTAACTTAGGGCCATAGTACACGGCACGTCGTCGGCGTGTTTGAAAATACGCCGTGTACTTACAATTTATAACCTTAGTATAGTGTAGTATAGTATTTTTGAGTGTTGATTAGGTAATAATTTAACTTCTCTTAGTACTTATAAGTTATAAAGACTGAATACTTACTTAATAAAGGCTAATGCCAAAGTTAATTCTAATTTTGTTTATTGTTCTATCTTCAAAATAAATAAAAATATTACATTTTTATTTTGGACACTTATTTACTATTTTGTAGTCTATTATTGTTATAATTTTATAATTATGATTTAACTTTAATAACACTTAATAAAAGATTGTATTTAATTATAAAAACTGATTATTTAGATAAATATAAGTTAATTTTTATTTATAATAAACTAACGGGCATCTATCTTCACATTGGGCAAGTATCCTCCTAACCATTTTTAACGTTACGTTAGGCCAACTTTAAGGGTTTGAAACTGGAAATTTGCACAGACCTTTCTTTATAAAGTAAGGGAGTACTAAAAAAGAATTTTAGAAAAGTCTTGAATCAATATTTTTTCGATTCATCCCTATAGGGAGGTACAAATTGGTATGTAAGTTCTTCAACGTAACGTGAGTTAAACTGCGGTGCGGTGCTAACTATTAGGAGATAATTAATTAGGTTTGAAAGTAATTAACTAAGGATTACTATGGATTCACGATTGAAAGAATAATGCACGCACCGAAGGTACAAAAGAAGTGATAGATATTTGCGGGAAAACTAGGGATGTATATACATTCAATTGAAAGTAAGGATGTGAATAATTGGTTGGTTTTCTGCTCGCCAACATTATGTATAAACACAGTAGAATTTGTTGAAAGCATACAAGTACGCATATACCAGCAATAACTTATGGCAGCAAAACGTGGTCTCTTACCATTGGCCTTATTAACCAACTGAAAATAATTAAAAGAGTTATAGAGAGGGCAATGCTTGGAATCTCTTTGCGCGATCGAATCCGGAATGTGGAGATTCGGCACAGAACCAAAGTTACCGACATTACCCGGCGGATTAGCAAGTTGAATTGGCAGTGGGCAGGGCACTTGGTACGGAGAACCAGACTACATATCTGATCGCGCTGGACACAGGCCACATACAACTGGTCCTGTTGTAGATTACTTGGGGGGGGGCTATGACTTCTTGTTAAGTTTAAGAAGATTATTGATGGAAACTTAGCAACATTAGTAATAAATTAAATCGAAAAAACCGTTATTTCAAATAATTAAACTACATTTACAATAATCAGAAATATAACCAAATCACATATGAATTAAAATAGCTCTTTATTTAAGAAAAAGATTAATGGATTGGCTATATAACAGACATGTTTATAGCGGTAAGGAATTTCTTCAGTAAATGTATTTAAATTTACCAATTAAATATAATTATTATTGAAATTTTGAGTATATAATGTGGGATTGTTAGTGGTTTGCAAGCTATTTCATTAGTAAAATATGAGCTCATTTAATTGTGTTTTTGTATAAATAAAAGATTTATTTTTATATCTGACAAGAGAGACTGAAATATGACAAGAGAGTAAAAAGATTTTTTTTAATAGCGATTTGGTAACTTCAAGTGTCAAATTGGTGTTGCCATCTAGAAGTGAAAAAGTATGGGGGCAGTGGACGTCTTGTGGCTAAGTGTATTGTTTTCGTGTACAAAAAACTATTTGAAAAAATTACATCAACTTTTTGGTCCAATCGATTCCTAACACTTCTTGTTAGTATGATCATCCCAAACTCTTGCGACAACGTAGAGCACGCGCGTTCTTTATCGACAATTTAACTTAATGTTGACGGGCCGGATGACGCAGATGCTAGTGATATTATCATGTGCGCCAAGGGTCGTGGGTTCGATCCCCACCTGGGACAAAAATGTGTATTGAGAATAATGTACGCTCTTAAGCGACTTATTTTGGAGTCAGGTGAACTCTTCATCCCGCAAAGCTCAGGGTAACTTATACTGGGATCGTTGTGAAACTTTTTATTGACTTTCATCACATTATTAGGATCTAATATTAGACGGTACGTACGCATGCGCAGACTGCGTAGTCTTACTTACTCTTACACGGAGGAATTTCTTTCATTCTGAGGATCATAATAAGGATAATGCGATAATCTTATCGAAATGTTGTATTGGCACCGATTCCTGATATGTGAACAGAGTTTTCATTAAATCTGTTCGTCTAAAGTGGGTCAAAATTAACTTCGAATGAGTCGGTTACAAACATACACACATACATACAACTGAAGCTAATATAAAGCGTGCAGAAAAGTGTTGCCAGTTGGGTAGACGTCGGTATTTAAATAAAACGGTCATATCCGTGACATAATGTTTTTATTTATTTTTATAGATAAATTCGTCGGCAACTTGAAGTTTATCATAGATTATAGTTTGTTCAGAGATAAGAAAGAATGTTTGTTTACTGTTACACTCTCCTCAACTTTACCTCGGAAATATTACGAAGTGAAATGCTCTAACTTAATTTTGATTTCTGTTTGTAGTTCGGAATTCACTAAATGCATCTACAAATATAAGGTACTTTCATTAAAAAAAATTAACCTTTTGTCTGACCATGGATTTTTTCTAGCTGATCTCAGAAACGGCTGGACCAATTTTAATTGAAAATATGTAGCATTTAAGTATGATATTTGTATTTGTTCTAGTTTCTAATGTCCGAAACACAAGTGCGACTTTTCAAGGAGTCAGGTAAATTGTATGAGGTGTTACAGGAATTTATTTGTTAACATAAGCATGCCCGTCAATATCGGACCATCTGCTTCCGAGACTAGCCGGTACGGCAATATTATTTTAAGCGACACATTTCTATATCACAGTCCGTCACTGGCATACGTTTGTTTGCGGATTACATTCGATCGCACACATTTCACGAATAAATTTAAACTCTATGACTGTGCATTTAAAGGTTTAAGTCGATTGTGACACTAACAGATTTATTTGGTAAGCTATTTTGACGTTACATTGTCCTCCGGTGACTTTGGAATTGATGTCTGAGTGGTGCTTTCTAAGTTTTCCATTTCTTTCATATTGTTTGGTTACATTGTTTTTTTCAAAGATAAAAACTTTTGACAGGAGGTTAAAAAAACAAATATAACCTTTCAAACTAATTCTTATATGAATTATAATAATCAATAACATTAAAAAATCCAAATATTCAATTATAACAACATAAAAGGATGTATCTACATTAAAAAAATAAAAAGCGCGCCAAATATTGAGAGAATGAATGACATATAACATAAAAGGGATGTGACAAATCATACACGTGTGATTTAATTGTATTAATTAAATTACGGGGTGTTAGCTGTCATTCAGTATGCTAAAAAGTTAAGAGATATTGTAATGTATCGAGAATATTGGGACATTCGATGCGGATTTGATCAACCTTTTTTTTTGTTTATTTTACACGCTTTATACTAGTTTTAGTTGTATGTATGTGTGTATGTTTGTAACCGACTCATTCGATGTCGATTTTAGCCCACTATAGACGGACAGATTTAATTGAAACTTTTGCTCGTATCAAGAATCGGTGCCAATACAATGTTTCGATAAGATTATCTTATTATCCTAATCAGGATCCTCAGGATGAAAGAAACCGTCTACCTAATTTCCAGGTTAGGTACTGATCTAGCTAATATTATTGCGCAATAATTCGTTCTAAAAAGGGAAAAATAAAATTTTGACGGGCCCGATGGCGCAGATGGTAGTGATCCTGTCTTGTGCACCAGGGGTCGTGGGTTCGATTCCCACCCAGAGCAAATATTTATATGATGATATTTGTGTTTGCTCTGTGTATGGGTGTAAAATATATGTATTTAAGTAGTATATTTGTGATTCCTCTGTTGTCTGGCGTCCGTAACACAAGTGCTTTAAGCGACTTACCACGGAGTCAGGTCAATGTATGAGATGTTGTGGGAATTTATTATTATTATTATTATTTGTTAAAAAAAACTATATGCGTTGTGCCATATTTATCATAGACCTAGCAACTCGCGATTTTTTCAAAATATTTCTATCAATTTTTAGTCATGATTGTTTCCACTTTGTTATATAAAAATATTTTTTTTTAGTTTGATGTATTTTAAAAGCGATTATTTTAGACGTGTATAATTGTAATTTGTCAAGTTTTTTAATGTGTGTAATAAAATTCTCTTCTACTCTAAAACATTATCGCTATCAAAAAAAGGAGCACATTATTATTACATTTTGTAAATGTCCCGGAATTCGTCCATTGGTTTCCTGTTTGTCTATGATTACTTATCTCAATAACGCTGTTTGTTTTGTCACATCGAATGAGTTGAACATAATATTATTTAAAAACTTTCCGGTTATAAACTATGCAGTCATGATTAGAACTTTTGAATGAGTCATAAATAATCATATAAATGTTGCCAGAGTAAAATTATCACAAATTATGGCAACTATACACGGATGCAGTAAGATAATTGGAAAGTGTCTATATAAATATAAGTAAATTTTTTTTTTATTAAAATTTAGTTCATAGCCTACAACAACTCTTACATAGATATATCATATATAAGTAGCCGATACGATATAACTTTCGCGATACATCGATGTCATGTCTATGGACAGTCAACAAAAAAAAAATCACACTTGAAATAATTTATATAAGCACTTTTATTTTTACATTTAGTAAATTTTAAATAGAATCTTATCTTCGAGGAATAATTTGTTTAAAGAATTATTGCAAGTAGATGTCAGTCTTATCTTGTATTCCAAAGGTCGTGGATTTGGTCCACGCCCAGGTCAAATATTTATGTGATGATATTTGTGACTGCGTTTTAAATATTATGTATTTATGCATTATATTTTATGTATAATTCCTCTGTTGTCTTATGTCCGTAATATAAGTGTTTTGAGCGGCCTATCTCGTGAACAGGTCAAAATATTAAATGTTGTGTGTAAATTTAATGTTATTGTTATTTTATACTACGTTTATTTTATATAATTTCGGATGCAGGTGATAGTTCTATTGCTACAACACCAAACTGTGTACACAGATCTTGTTATCATCAGTTTCTGGATCTGGGATTCGGTTCCCTCAAGGAAAGCAAAGCCAGAAACAATAATATAGGTACTTCTCCAAAAAATCTGGTCAGAAATTACATAGATTTTTAAATAGACATACATAAAATATAAAAAGCATTTATCCTATAAAATATTACTTAGATGTTTATTCTGCAGACCGTACCTACTTTCTAACATTTTTCTTTTTTACACAGCGTCCTTCGATTTTACTTTGGCGTGCAGACGGTTTTTTGAGACGGGCGCCGGGGGGGTGGCGGGGGGTGGTTATAAAAAATTTTATATCTCCGCGTCTGCGTGGAAGGAAAAAAAAAATTTTGAATCGATAACATGGTCTGGGATGAGAAAAATTCCTACAAGCGCGCTATGTACGTACTTGAAAATAAAGACGCCATGTTGTTTTTTTCAAAATGGCGCGCATCGGTGCATAAAATTAGTATTTTGGTTTATTGACCCGTCGGGCGGTAAAAATAGACTCCGACGCTTTGGATATAAAGGGAAGGGTCCCGGCTTCGATTTCAGGGACATTTGTGCTATGAATCGTGCAAATAGCTGAAATATAACCAATTGTTGTCCATTTTGTTAATATGACTATAGTATAGGTTTCCAAGTTCGATATACAACAGGCATGATAGTGTTGTAGGCGTGCGTTGGTATAATAAATTACCTATATATTATATACGCTAGACATTATTTTTACAAGAGAAATACAAACTTGCAGAAAGATGGCTATCATCATCATTATCACCATATCAGCCGCAGGGCGTCCAATGCTAGATATTGTCCTCTCCAAGAGTTTTCCTGTAGGACCGGTTGTTGGCAGCCTGCGTCCAATGCGATCCTGCGGTTTAGTCAGATCGTCCGTCCATCGTGTGTCATCCATCATCCATCGGTTCTCCGTACTATGTGTCCTGTCCACTGCTGCTTCAATCACTGAAGATGATTATAAAACTTTGTTCTCTACACGGGTCTGATGGTGCAGATGGTAGCGATCGTATCTTTTTCGCCAAGGGTCGTAAGTTTGATTCCCACACAGAGAAAATATTTATATGATGATATTTGTGTTAGCCAGCATTAGAAGTCACCATACCAGCCATTAGAAGTCCACTGCCGGACATAGGTCTCCCCATAAGCGGGATTTTTACCCATAATTGCCGCGCTGGGCAAGCGTCGTGGAGATCGCAGAGTGCAGCTTTCGCAGCGGGAATGCTGCAGCCCGTCCTCTTCCTGTGCATTTGAGTTATTAGTTAGTGTTGATATACCGCCATCTATCGGTTCTGGTACCTTATTCACCCCTACAATGCCTGGTATAGGGGGGAGGTACTACTCTGCGGTACTTCACGGCTGAGATAATTGAATTAAAATTAAACAATTTATCGTGAAACTAAGTATTAGTCTTTTTTACATTAAACATTAACATACATAAATACAATTAAATATAATAATTATTTTTTAACTTGCGACACGCTCCGGCTTCGCGCGGGTGCATTGCATGTACTAGTTATTTTAGAGGAAGGATTATATTTAAAAAAAACAGGCATAATATATTTTTTTATATAGCAGAGATGAGCTGATAATTTTAGCTGTTTCGAAACGCTGGTTGAACACGACAAGGTAGATCAAAAAACTATACTACAGTATTGTACACATCAAAAAATTCTATAAAAAATTTTATTAGTGATAAACCACAATAACCATTTATTAAAATGCTTGTACCCACGCGAAGCCGGGGCGGGTCCCTAGTAAATATATAATTAGAAGCTGACTGACTGACATATTAACGTAGGGCATAAAATATAAGAGTTTCATTTATAAGAGGGGTTCATTTTATAACGTGGGGGAGGAGCACTTTGTAAGGAATTTTGAAAAATCACCTCCTAAGGGGGGTACAGCGGTGGTGGAAAAGTTTGTAAACTTTGCTGTTTTTAAAGTTACTCAATTGAAATTCAGTATAAAGTTATTTAATTGAAAGATACGAAACATGTGATAAATATTTTATATGTACCACAGTATTATAGACCTTAAAAAGGTCTGAAAAAAACTCCATCTCTGTAGGATCACCCACAATAACTATTTTTAATCCTCATTGCACCCGCGTAGAGCCGAATTTGTATTTAAAATCTGTAATATCTTCAAAAATATTCATTTAAATTTTACAATGTATTTAAGATACTTAATAAGCATCTCCTCCTGTACCAGGTGTCGTGAGAGGCGACTGCGGTACCAGAACCGATGGATGAGAGGGCGGGGATAGGCAGCAGCATCCCCGTCACGAAAGCAGCGATTGCCAACACGTTTGCTCAGCGTGCAAATTATGGCCAAAACTCACTCTTTCTTGGAAAGACCTATCCAGTCCAAACTTCGACTCCCAATGGCTGAAATTATAAATTTTATAAGATACGGGTTAGTAGTGTACTTCTTAAAATCCCTTAGAAATTGACATATATTATTCCGGATATTTTTGTAGCCTTTTCTAATGTGTACAATACTATAGCATATTATTTTGATCTATCTCATCGGGTTTAGTAATCGCAAAAAAAATTTAGTGTTTCATTACTATAGTATGCATGTATTATAATATTATATGTAAACCTTCCTCTTCGATTGTTCTATCTAAAAGAAAAAAACCACAGCAAAATCTGTAGCGTAGTTTTACACAGACAGACAGCGAAAAGCCACTTTGTTTTATACTATGTTAGAGATTAAAATAAATTGTTAACAAACCGAACGTCACAGTGGACCGATCAGAAAAAACAAACAAAGGAAACACATATACATCTGACTTTTCATTTTGACGTGACAACGTCTTATAAATTGGTTTGCCGGGTGACACTTCAAGAAACTGCGTTACGCTCCGCTCACGTTATGCGCTCACATTGAGAGCGAGTGAGAGGCACGCGTCCCTCTCACTCGCTCTCATTGTGACGTGTGTTACGCAAATGTATTGCAAGTTATTGTATGTATGTTTGTATATAAATACGTATGTATGTGTAAAGGTAAAAATAAAATTTTGTTAATATGAAATGCAGTGCGAGATTCTTTGTATAAATTAATGTTTTAAATATAAATTCTTTGTATAAATAAATGTTTTAAATTGTTACTATTATTTCATCCTTATTCCTACTATACGAATGAATATTCACATTAAAATTATTTTACCACTCAAAGTCGTTGTCACGTAAAACTTTCGCCCGTATACCGACTTTACAGGCAACCAATTTTTTTTATTTTAAGTATCGGCAAGATCTTTTGCCCAGTTCAGCTGCTAAAGTGCAAGGTAGACCGCTTCCCGAAATATCCAGAGTTCCTCACAGATGAAATATGTTTTATGTAAAGACGCGGGAAAATCATATATCGCTTCATGACAAGAAAAGTGTCTAACACATGTTAGGTACGAAATGACGTAATCACAAAAAAAAATGCAATTTTGTCATTGAATTTTGCGCCCAATTAATTATCAAATAAATAAGCGATTTTACAAATAACATTTCAGGAATCTAATTTATTATATTATTTGAAATATAAATAAACAAAAAATCATTAAAGTCAAAAATCAAAAAAATCATCAATCAAAAAATCAAAAAACCATTCTATCGAAATGGTAATTTTTTTATTTTGCATTGAGACACTTTTCTTGCCGGAAGGCGATATATTTCTTTTGATTGAGCTTGATTAGAATGACAGATAACAATGTGTTATTTATATTGACAATATAGTATTTAGTATCAAAATTTGTTATTGATATTATTTACATTACAAAATAAAATCTCCGTAAAGCGTAATTCGGCGGTCAGAAATTCAATTGGCGTATAAAACATAAGGGCAAATATTTTTGTATTTATTTATTTCTGACTTTTCTGGATAGTTTCAAGTAGGATATTAAATCTCAATTATTTGTGTTACAGTTTAAACATGATTAAAAATTGGTTTTTAAATAAAAAGCAATAATGAATGTATGGTGTGCGTTTGAGAGTTAGTTAAAGAATATTAAAGAATAGTGTGATACGAGATCGATGTGGTGTAAAAGATGATGTTGTGAAAAAATAGAGAAAGGAATAATGAGATCGTTTGGACAAGTAGAAAGGATAGATGAAAATAGAATGACTGCACGAGTATATAGAGGAAGTGAATGGAAGGGTTGGTATAGGACGACCGAAGCGAACATACCTTAACCGGGTAGAAGAGGTATTATATTAAACGAGCGTGTATGATAGGAATTATACAGTTTCTGCCTACTCCGTTGGGGCACAGGCGTGATGTATGTATGTATATATGTATTATAATTCTCTTTTTAGTTCTTCCTGAAAACCTGCACATTATCCCTTACGACAATCGAATTTATGACCTCCGGATTATATAAATTAAAAACAAGTTAGTTTTCTGTCATTCTAATCAAGCTATATTGGGATATATCATCATCATCATCACTGTTGGACATTGGCCTCTCCAAAATAGGGGGATTTATGCCCATAATTGCCGCGCTGGGCAGGCGTGATAGCAATCGCAGAGCGCAACTCTTGATGAGGCTACTGCTGCCCAACCTATAGTATTTAATCTGCGTTGTTTCGGATGGACATACCAAACAGAGAGAGGTACAATTCTACTCCGCCGGTACCTCACGTCTCGTCAGAAAAAACAATTACGCAATAAATTGTCTATGCCACATACCAAACTTTGCCCTCCGGCATTTTTGTGTTGGTAACACAAAAAATTGCAAAATATCATTTTGCAATTTAAAAGAGACAGGGGGCGTGTTTTTTTTGTCACTTTAACGTATTTATTTAGATAATACACTTGTATATTATATACGAGGTGTCAATCAACGTAGTCGTCGATCTAAAATGGACTATAATGGCTATATATAAAGATCATTTTCGAGAAAAAAAAGTTAAGTAATTTCGATTATCGAAGAAAATTTCATTTGAATACAATGCCTTAACCGCCAATTTAAGATGACACGTGGCTCTGTTAGACTTTATATTTAGGTAAGAGGTCAAATTAAGTTGGATATTTGTTTAGTCATTGAGCAGAATAAAATATATGGAAATTTGTGCCTTTGAAATTTTTATTTAGTCATTTCTGATTTTGGAAAATAATTTATAGCCAGAGTTTCGTGAATCTTTTCCGTCAATTCCATTAATAACAAGTTGGTGGTTCCTGGTTGTTGGCCTGCGCGATCCTGCGGTTTTGGTCAGATCATCTGCCCACCTTGAAAGTATAAATACTAAAGTATGTCTGTCTGTTTGTCAAGCCGAACTGATTTTTATGAAATTTGGTTTGCTGATAGCTTAAATGCTAGGGAATTAAGGCTACTTTTGATGCTGGCAAATTTTCGGATAGGTAGTCGAACCCTAAAGCTCGTTCATCATCATTATTACAGCCATTGGAAGTCCACTGCTGGACATAGTCCTTCCCAAGAAAGGGGGTATTTTGCCTATAATTGCCGCGCTGGGCAAGCGTGTTGGGAGTCGCAGAGCGCAACTTTCACAACGGGGATGCTGCTGCCCTTCCCTACCCAGTGCATTTGAGCTACACTGTTCCGGATGGAAATACCGCCATCTGTCGGTTCTGGTACCTTAGTCATCTCTTACGACACCTGGTACAGAAGGAGGTACTTTTCTACCCTGCCGGTACCATGCAGCCAAAAGCTAGTTCATCTATACTAATAATACCACCACTATAAATATAAATCCTACTACCTATTACTACTACCAATGTAAATAAGAAATATTTAATTGTTTGTTTCTCTATTTAGTTGCAAAGAAAAGGCTCCAAAACTACTGGACCATAATTCAATTATTATCCCCTGGTGTCATCATCACCATTGAAGCAATTGGAAGTCCACTGCTGCACATAGGCCTCAAGAAAGAGGGAGTTTTGCCCATAATTGCCGCGCTGGGCAGGCGTGTTGGCAATCGCAGATCGTAGCTTTCGCAACGGGGATGCTACGGATCATCCCCGACCTATATATTTGAGCTATAGGCTGGTAATATGTTGAAAAAAAATGATATGCGATGTACGACGCGTTACAATATTAAATCTCGTTCACTGGGAAGCCCTGACTCTTTTACGCCGGAACGGCTGAACAGATCTGGATAAAATAGTCTGGAGTAACACATAGGTCACTTTTTATTCCGAAATAATATTGATACGGGATAGATCTGACTATCTTTTCTCTTTTTCTTCATTAACTGTCAGGGAATGCTTCCTGATTCTTCCGTTAATAACAAAAAATCCTCAGGGATGAGATGTAAAATAAAGAATACGCGGGCAAAGAAGCGGGCAGTAATCTAGTTTGTTCAAAAATTATTAGACTTGCATATACTAATTACGTGCATGCGTCTTAAAAATTATATAAACAGTAACACAAGTAATTTTAAGTGTTCAAAACGCGAACACTTGTTCTAAATTCAAATTATTTATTGCCAGTACAAAAAAAAACGTGGACAGATAAAATATCCATAAATGTTGAATGGTTGCGTCAAGCCGTTTCAAGCGTTATCTATATGTAATAACGTTGGATTTCGTTTGCGAGGTGAAAGTCAAAAAAGTTATATTTGACCTCGGGGCGGTGTGACGTCACGATTTCTTTAATTCGCTCGCCTTGACGAGAGTCGGCGTTTTGGCGAGATTATATTTATGCATAACTATGAAAAGATATTTATGTAGCTATTTTTAGATTTGATCTTGTTTTTTTTGCTTCATTATCTCATTCACAGACTTGTCCTATCGTGGTTTGGAATATTGATAGGTAAAAAATTGTATAATTTATCTATAAATACATGATTACAGTCGACTAGCTAGATTATCTTCCCATGTAAAAAAATAACCGAAATAATCCCACCTCTTTTCGGGATGAACGAACGTCATATGTGCCGTAGGATGTCCACTACTGAACATAGGCCACCCTTAATGATTTCAAATAGGATTGGTTATATGCCTGCGTCCATCGAGATCCTGCGGTGCAAATCAGATCGGCTTGCCGGTACTTGGTTCATTCCGAACAGAAATGGGCTTTGGGAGATGATCGTGATGGCGAACATCTCCTCCACTAATGTGCATTGGTGTATATAGAGGGGGGCCTGGCTACCCTGGCATTCCTGGGGTAGGCCGTGTCCAGCTGGGGTTGGCTACCGATCGGCCAAGCTATGTTGAGGGCTAAGCCCTAATAAAGCTAACACCAATGGAAGCCCTGTAGACTAGGCTGATCATGGACACTCAGGTTTGCGTCCGATAAGGTTCCCATATTGTCTACTCCATGTGAGATAGGGAGGAGGATTTAAGCGGTTTGCTCATCAAATGAGGTACAGGTAGAGCAGAATAGTAACTCCCTCTGTGCCAGGTGTATTGGAATCGGCGATATACCCACTCGAACAGCGTAGCTGCAATGTAACAGGGTGCGCACGGGCAGCAGCATTCCCGTCGCGGAGCTAAGCTCTGCGGTTGTCGCCACGTGTGCCCAAGTTAATAATGGGAAAAAGTCCGCCTTTCTAGGGGAGGCTTTTGTTCATCAGTGGTAGCTGTACAGCTGTTCTGATGATGTTGGTGACACGGCAAGTATTCACCAAGCTTCTCTTCGTAGGAGTTCATCATATCGCGTTGTTGGATCTTCGTGATGACATGAGCGTCTATAGTCTGCGGTCAAGGTTATCATCAAACGGACTGTGTGCTTGTTTGTTTATTTCGTTATATACCAAAAAAATACTATGCCTAAAATCGTAAAATTCACGGGCCCAATGCAATTTGCGGTGAGTCAAACTGCCAAAAATACAAACGGACAAAAATACATTTTTCCTCTTTGTAATATTAACATTAAGTATAGATAGTGTGTATACAGACTAGCGACCCGCCCCGGCTTCGCGCATGTGCAATGTGGATAATGTTGTAGACCTTTTTAAGGTGTGGGGTGTTTTACTATATTATTTTGATCTATCTCGTTGGGTTCAGCCAGCATTCGCAATTTAATCGCAAAATAATGTGATTATTTCAGACATCAAATTAGAAATCTCTACGATTATCAGTGTTTCTCTTTTAATATTATTTATTTATTCTATATATATACCTTCTTCTTGAATCACTATCTATTAAAAAACTGCATCAAAATCTGTTGCTTTGTTTTAAAAATCTAAGCATACAAAGGGACAGACAGCGGGAAGCGACCTTGTTTTATTCTATGTAGTGATTCCACTATTATCTGATATCACGTATTATTTCGTAACACAAGGGCTTGAAACTTTTCTTGTTTAATATATGAATAAATGTATTTATTAAATTTGAATAGAAGATACTACTAAATAAATAAAAACACATCGACATCACATACGTGGGATACAGGCGTGATATATGTATGTATCTCAGACCTCGACCTGATTGCGAGATAGACAGACAACATAGGAATTATAAAAATAATACTTATCTCTCTAAAAAATATCGTATCTATGTCGTGTATCTATGTTGTGTATCTATGTCGTGTATCTATGTCGTGTATCTATGTCGTGTATCT